>JAUJYN010000026.1:1811352-1857601 GCA_030737835.1 Acorus gramineus | reverse complement strand
GCCTGTGCGCGCACGCGCGCAGACCGCGCCCAGCGCGCGCCCAGCCCATCCTTAACCCTTTTTAACCCTTCCCAACCCCTCCCACACACCCTAACCCCTATGCATAGCAAGCATGACTTCCCCAACAGCCCTTTAAGCCTTGAAAACCAAGAAAAAGAAGAGGAATAGCTCACCTTGGGGGGGGAACGAAAGGGGGAGGTTCGGGGGCCCTCGACGCACCCGCGACCACCTCAACCGCCACCACCTCAACCGCCACCACCACTACCACCACCCTCAGCCTCCTCTTCAGCTAAAAATCAGGGGGGAAGGACCATGGAAAGGAAGCTTGAGAGAAGAGAAGACAAGCAACTACACAACACCCACACAAGGATTCACCATCACCTCCTCCTCCACCTTCTCCTTCTCTTTGGGGCATTTTATCAAACACCTAGGGGGGGGGTTTTTGAAAGAGAGAAGAGAGGCCAGCAATTGGCGCGGACGAGGGATTTGGGATGGGAGAGGGAGAGAGAGAGAGAGAGAGAGAGAGAGAGATATATTTATCACAAATATCTAAAGGAGAAAAGACCTAGTCGCCATTTGACTAGAAATTCTGCGCATGCTCCACTGGAACTGCCATAACTTCTCGATATAGCTCCAATTGCACAATTCCAAGTCCGTTGGAAAGCCAAGAGGATTATCTACAACTTTCATGTTTATGCCAAGATCAGATATTCCCTCTAGCTATTCCGAAATTAGAGCTAAACATCGAGCAGGGCTGCTGCCAGAATTTCCCTCCCCGGGGTATACTTGGAAAAATACCCATAACTTTTACTACAAGAATCCAGTTGATCTAATTCCACTTCTGTACGAAATCTAACTCAAAACTGGAATCTCATAGTAAACTCATATTTAACCTCTTCATCTTGGATTTTAAAAAAATCAAATCCAAACACCAAATCAGGAATACATAACTTCTAGGAAAAAAAATTATGTACCCTAATTTTCAAACAGAGCGCTCCAAATGACATAGCACAACAAAGCGCTCTAATTCCCCGCAGGACGCTGATGTTCCGACTTCACCTGCTGGCATACCAAGCAACGGGCAACGAAACGGCCAATATCCGCCTTCATCCCGCGCCACCAGTAGCCACGACGAAGGCCCCTGTACATCTTCGTGCCACCAGGATGCACTGTGTACCTCGAACGATGGGCCTCGTCCAAGATCTTCTGCTTCAACTCTGCGTCGTCAGGAATGCATACTCGACCTCTGAACCGCAGGATTCCGTCCTCGCGAATCTGGTAGTCCGGACGCTCGCCCCGGGCGACGCCTTCAGAGAGGACTAGAAAGTGAGGATCCTGCCCCTGAGCCGTGCGGATCTCGTCGAGAAGAACGGGCTGCACCACTAGCCTGGCCAAAAAGCCACCCGCAGGTGTCTCTCGAACGCTGATCCAGCAAGCGGCCTCCTCCAGAAGCCTCCAACGACGTACAGCCAAGTGGGCGGCCATGCCCAAGGGCTGCCTGCTGAGAGCATCGGCCACGACATTCGCCTTACCCGGATGGTAAGCGATGTCACAATCATAGTCCTTCAGGAACTCGACCCAACGTCTCTGACGCATGTTGAGCTCCGGCTGGGACTGCAAGTAAGTCAAGCTCTTGTGATCAGTGAAGAGCTCGAACTCCTCGCCATAGAGGTAGTGCCTCCACATCTTCAGCGCAAAGATGATCGCTGCTAACTCTAAGTCGTGGGTGGGGTAATTCTGCTCATGGGGCTTCAACTGACGCGACGCGTAAGCCACAACCTTACCGTACTGCATCAGGACGCAACCCACACCCAGCCGCGATGCATCGGAGTAGACTGCGAATCCACCACTCCCAGACGGAATGGTAAGAACTGGCGCTGAGGTGAGCCTTCGCTTCAACTCCAGGAAGCTCTCCTCGCAAGCTGGGGACCACTCGAACCGGACATCCTTCCGAGTGAGGCGGGTCAGAGGAACAGCTATCTTCGAGAAACCCTCGACAAACCTCCGATAATAACCCGCTAAACCCAGGAAGCTCCGAATCTCTGTGGGGTTCGACGGTCGACGCCAATTCGACACGGCGAGCGTCTTGTCCGGGTCCACAGATATACCCTCATTGAAAATCACGTGGCCTAGAAAGGCCATACGCTCCAACCAAAACTCGCACTTACTGAACTTGGCGAACAACTGATGTCGGGCCAAAGTCTCCAAGACAGTGCGGAGATGGTCAGCGTGCTCCTCAAGACTCCTCGAGTACACCAGAATATCATCGATGAAGACTACTACGAAGGAGTCGAGGAAGGGCCGAAACACCCGGTTCATCAGATCCATGAAGGCTGCCGGCGCATTCGTCAACCCAAACGGCAGTACTCGGAACTCGTAGTGCCCATAACGGGTACGAAAGGCCGTCTTCGGAATATCTGACTCCCGGATCTTCAGCTGATAGTAGCCCGAACGGAGATCGATCTTAGAAAAGACACGCGCTCCCTGGAGCTGGTCAAACAGATCGTCAATCCGTGGCAAGGGGTACTTGTTCTTCACGGTCCGCTTGTTCAGCTGCCTGTAATCAATACAAAGACGCAGCGAACCGTCCTTCTTCCGAACGAACAAAACAGGGGCTCCCCACGGAGAAACACTCGGACGTGCGAAGCCCTTCTCGAGCAACTCCTCCAACTGCTCCTTGAGCACCTTCAGCTCTGCTGGGGCCATCCGGTACGGAGCTCTCGAAATCGGCTCGGTCCCCGGAATTAGATTAATCTCAAACTCGATCGCGCGATCCGGCGGTAATCCCGGAAGATCATCGGGGAAAACCTCTGGATATTCTGCCACGATCGGAGTCTGACTGATATCTGCCCGCAGTGGTGCGTCCTCCTCAGCAATATACGCCAGAAAGCCCTCACATCCTCCCTGAAGGAGTCTCCACGCCTGGATAGATGACACGAACCCCAAAGGGGCTATGTCACGATCGCCCACGAACTGGAAAGATCTCCGACCCGGAAGGTGGAAAGACACCGACTTCGCAAAACAGTCGATGCTGGCGTGACTAGCTGAGAGCCAATCCATTCCCAGGATGGCATCGAAGTCCGTCATGGCGAGCTCTACCAACTCTACTGGAAACTCATGCTCCGCAATCACCACGGTACACCCTCGGTAAACAGAACGGAGGAGAATACGGTCTCCGATGGGCAATGATATCTCCAGCATAACATCAAGAGGGGCGGACACTACGCCCATCCGTCTCGCAAAAACGGGAGACACGAACGAGTGCGTGGCTCCGGAATCAAATAACACATATGCAGGGAGCTGGGAGATCAAAACAATACCTCGGACCACGCTACCCGAAGCCTGCGCCTCCTCGGCTGAAAGTGCTGCAACTCGACCCTGAACAAACTGCGGCTGAGGAGCAGGGGCACGCCTCGCAGGCTGCACTGGCTGCCTCCTCTGGTCAACTCGGCCACCCTGTGGCTGCTGCTGCTGGCGTGTGGCTGCTGCTGCTGGTGCGGCTGCTGCTGTAGCTGCTGCTGCTGCGGGTGCAGCACACGGGGTCGGCCAGCATCAGGGCAATTATATAAAATATGCCCGACGCGCTGACAATGGTAACAGCGCCGCCTCTCCGGTTGCCTGGCCTGGACTGGTACTGCCGCAATGGGTGCTGGACCTCGCGCTGGCACCACATCGACTGGAGTAGCGGCGGCCGCTGACTGATCAAAGCGGGGCCGCTTCTTCTTGCGATGTCCCTGGTCCTGGCTCCTGGGGGGCTCTGGTCTGCAGAAGGGGTTGGAACCCCCAAAGGGACCCCAAGGTCTCGCTCGACTGTCTTCGCACGAGACACCAAGTCCGAGTACCTCGTGAACGCCTGTGAGGTGACATGCACCCGGATGGTGCTAATGAGACCCATCTCGAAACGACGGCATCGCGTCTCCTCATCCATCACCAAGGCGGGGGCGAACCTGGAAAGCCTCGTGAAGCGTGTGGAGTAGTCAGCGACTGACATGGAGCCCTGCGTCAGCTGCTCGAACTCTCGCATCACGATCTGGCGTGTCGAAAACGGGAAGTACTCCTCCAGAAAGTACCTCCGGAACCCAGCCCATAGAAGTCGCTCCACTCCCTCGGGGATGTCCACCGATCGGGTAGCCCACCAGTCGGCGGCGCTACCCTTCAACATGAAGGTGGCCAGGGAGACACGCTGGCGGTCGGTGCAGTGCATGGTCGAGAAGATCTTGTCTACCTCCATCAACCAACGCTCAGGGGCAAGGGGGTCCATGGAACTCGGGAGGGTGGAGCTTCAGAAAGGCAGTGAGGCCGCTCTGATGCACTCGTGCTGCAGCCTCTAGCTCCACCTCCCTCTCCAGGGGATCCTGAACTCCCACCACCGGAATCACCACGGGGACAGGGGGTACGTCGGGCACCACCGGTGGATCTGCCACCAAGGGGACCTGTGGAACTGCCTCGCGGGCCGCCGCAGCTCCTGGATCTCTCGTGCCTGATCAGCTAACGCCCTAGTCTGGGCCTCCAGTGCCCTAGTCTGAGTCTCCACTAGATCTGCGATACGAGCGTAAGCACGCTCCCATGCAGGAGGCTCCTGCGCCGGTCCTGGCCCCATAGCCGAGGACCCTCCAGTAGACTCCTCGCCTCTGGTAGGTCCGGGAACCTCCAAGGGCCGAGGGGGACCACGTCCACGCATTCCTCTGCGAGGAGGCATATCAGCAACCTAAGAAAACAGACACTAGGATCAGAATACTCATATAGAAATCCTAGGACTCATCTCTAAGAAAACAATTGGCTCTGACAGGACCAGGCTCTGATACCAACTTTTGTCACGCCCCAGGGCGGCCGTCCCCGATACGTGGCAAATATATATAATATCAGCAGTCTATACAGGAGATCAATAAAATACTCTAAACAACATCGAAAATGACAACACAGACAATAATGTAGCTGACATAATATATACAAATAGCGGAAGCTTAAACGACTGAGTCTGTAATTCAAAGACATATTACAGACCCGAATACATAATCAACTGTCCTGTGAGAGCCAATATACACAATGACATCCAAATACAAGTGTGTGCCCAAGCACGGATAACAATACATACAATCAAGAAGGGGATGATGGCCTCTCACTCGCAGAACCCAAAACGTGACGCTGCTCCGCTACTGCTGTGGTGCCTCGGGGAGCTCCTCCTTCAGATCCGACTCAGATATAACTGGAGGAAAAGAATATGCGAGGGGTGAGCCACACGCTCAGTGAATGGCACAATCTATGCATCACAATTCATATTAACCTTAAATAATTTATAGTCCCTAAACGGGAGCAACTACACATTCTAGTGGGTCGTTTCATCGCCAACCCACCCCCCCCCCTCACCCTCACCCTTTACGGGGGTGACATGGGCCTCTTGGGGCATACTAGACCGCTCTCCACCCCTGGTCCACCCGGTAGCCTCTCCCACACTCCGTAGCCTCTACCTGGTATACTCCCACTATCAGCACTGTCCGACGCATCGGAGGTACCTACGGATGGGAGCCCTCTGTCAGGTCAGCTTTCCAACGCCGGGGAGTCCCTACATCGGATCCAACCAAAAGGAGAAGACAGCCTACTCACACGGATACGATCCTCTTGGATCCGTCGACAACGATTTGTAACACTACTAATGTCATGAATTCTCAAGAATTCCTCCAGGGCGCATAACTAAGATGCGGGAAAAACATATATTATAACAACAAGGTTATAATATTCTCTAAGGCATGCTTATAACAATATGCTCTCATTTTGATTTAATTAGATTAAACTAGATGGGAACATACATAGTTCGGGGCTTTCCAATCAAGGGACATGGTGTCTAGGCATGCATAGGCCTCTATACATGATATAAGGGTGCATATCCCTAGCATACAAAGTCTAATGTGGCATGGTTACATCATATTAATCATGCATTGCATAGTTTTACATTTATGTTAATACACAATTATGGTGCCCCAGGGGAGGGCAATGCACGCCTACGTGCATCGAACGCCTCCCTACTGGGTTGGATTGTCCCACTCACCGAAACCCGGGTCGTTGCGTGACCGTCCGTCAAGATCTGCAAGACATGGGCATTCAATATGGTGAGTAAACTACACAAATACATAAGAAATTTACTAGAAATACCCAATACTCGGACAAGCATGCATACGGACCGCACGCATGCGAGCACACGCGTACGCACGCGAGCCCGAGTGCCACGACACCCTCCCGAAACCTCGGGCAGCCATACGCATGGCCCCCGCACGCGCACGCACGCGCAAAGGGCACCCCGCGCGCACGCCAGCGCCTGCCTGCGCATGCTCGCGCGCGTAGACACGCACGCGTGCCCGAGCCCCTTCCACCCCCTCCTCAGCCCACCCACACCCCCTAACACCCATGCATAGCATGCATAACCATTTAAATACCCTAATCAATCATCTGAACAAGCTAGGGGAGGAGGAAGACTTACCCAAAGAGAGGAAGAACAAGGGAGGAAGCTCGGGTGCCCTTTGTGCACCAAATCGCCACCACCAAGACCACCACCACTTCAGCCACTCTCAGCCTAAAATGGCTTAAAATAGAGGTGGGGGAAGCCATGAGAGGGAGGTAGAGAAAGGGGAAATAAAAACAAAAACCATACCAAGGTAGATCACACACATACCTTCCTTTTTCCCTTCTAGGGTTTTCTTCTTCTTCTTCTTCTACTACCTCCAATGGCCAAAAGAAAGAAGAGGGAGTGGTGGATTTGTGTGTGAGAGAGAGAGAGATGGGGAAGAAAAGTGGGCGCCACACTAGTGACCACACACACACACACACACACACCACTCACACACTTAGAACATTAGGGTTTTGGTGGCTTGACTTTGAGTCAACCCAACCACACAAAAAAAACAAAAGAATTTGACCAAGTCAATGGTCAAATTTGACTTGGTCCAAGTCTTCTTTGACTTGGTCAAGTCCCCCTTTGACATTCCCAATCGGTCAAAACCCGGATACGATTCGGATCAGCCAAATTCTGAAACGTTACTGGAATTCGATGAAACTTTCGTGAGTGGTTTGAAATGGCACCAGGACACATAATGTGCAGTTAGATTTTCAATCGGAGTTCTCGAGCTCATGTAGATTGCTAAAAGTCTAAAATTTTAGCGTTTCCGATCGAGAAAAAGAAATAATTGAAAAACTGCCAGAAATGTCCCAAAGGTGTCCAGAAGGCTAAAAAGTGACACATATATAACACTACTTATCTACACAAGTAGTATAGCTAAGATGCCCCATCGATGCGCGACGCACGACTACGCGCGTCGAGCGCATCTCGAGGGGGGGGGGGGATTGGGTCAAACCACTCACAGATACCCGGATCGTTGCGCGTCCGGTCTACGAGATCTGCAAAACACAACCAATGATCCACAATTAAAATATGGAACCTCCTATCACACATATAAGCCTACTTCATGAAGGCCCTAACCCCTGATACTTCCATATTATCACCCAAGACACATGCAAACAACTCCTTGACACTCAACCAAGCAAAACTGGCAAACATGCTGCAACCAGCCCTACTAATTGGTTTCCACAGCACCCAATACACATTATCCGATATGCTAGGATCATAATCTATGAAGACATTAGAACCTAATTTTTCCTCTACACTCCCGAAACAAATTATTTCCAGAAGCAGGTCAATTCCTACGCGAATCTGGACAAGCCATACAAAACAGGTTCTAACTTACAACACAGATATCATAATGACCCCAAATTTCATATATAACATCTAGACACATAGATGATCAAATCTTAAGAAGACAGAATCCTAAATATATGTCATGCCCCAGGGCGGCCGTCCCCGATACGTGGCAAATATATATAATATCAGCAGTCTATACAGGAGATCAATAAAATACTCTAAACAACATAAAAAATGACAACACAATCAATAATGTAGCTGACATAATATATATATATACATATAGCGGAAGCTTAAACGACTGAGTCTGTAATTCAAAGACATATTACAGACCCGAATACATAATCAACTGTCCTGTGAGAGCCAATATAAACAAAGACATCCAATACAAGTGTTGTGCCCAAGCACGGATAACAATACATACAAGCAAGAAGGGGATGCTGATGGCCTCTCACTCACAGAACCCAAAACGTGACGCTGCTCCGCTACTGCTGTGATGCCTCGGGGAGCTCCTCCTTCAGATCCGACTCAGATACAACTGGAGGAAAAGAATATGCGAGGGGTGAGCCACACGCTCAGTGAATGGCACAATCTATGCAACACAACTCATATTAACCTTAAAATAATTAAAGTCCCTAAACGGGAGTAACTACACAAGCTAGTGGGTCGTAACATCGCCGACACAAGGAGATCAACCTTAAAGTCGTTTAAGCTTTTGTCACGCCCTAAGGCGGCCGTCCCCGATACATGGCAAATATATATAATATCAGCAGTCTATACAGGAGATCAATAAAATACTCTAAACAACATCGAAAATGACAACACAGACAATAATGTAGCTGACATAATATATACAAATAGTGGAAGCTTAAACGACTGAGTCTGTAATTCAAAGACATATTACAGACCCGAATACATAATCAACTGTCCTGTGAGAGCCAATATACACAATGACATCCAATACAAGTGTGTGCCCAAGCACAGATAACAATACATACAATCAAGAAGGGGATGCTGATGGCCTCTCACTCGCAGAACCCAAAACGTGACGCTGCTCCGCTACTGCTGTGGTGCCTCGGGGAGCTCCTTCTTCAGATCCGACTCAGATATAACTGGAGGAAAAGAATATGCGAGGGGGTAAGCCACACGCTCAGTGAGTGGCACAATCTATGCAACACAACTCATATCAACCTTAAATAATTATAGTCCCTAATCGGAGTAACTACACAAGTTAGTGGGTCGTAACATCGCCGACACAAGTTAGTGGGTTGTAGATGAGCGACCTATCTCTAGCGGCATGTGAAACATAGTTGTGGATACTGTCGCGTTTTGCCCCACATTGGTCGCGAATAAGGAGACGCGATGCTAGCGTTCGTAATGGGACTCAACTGCCCTATCAGATAGATGACGTCGCATAGGCATTGTCGAGGTTTGACGACCCCTTATTGCGTGTCTTGTGGATTAAGTGCGGTTGAGCGACTTACCAAGTGTGTAATTGTCATCATGAGCGCCAGACATGCTTGAGGAGCAGAATGTGGACTTAATTGTTCGTGGTGTTGTTTTGATCTCCCCGTGGAGGTTGAAGATCGATTACCTTTGCCGCGAATCGATGATCTATTTGACCAGCTGTCGGAGTGAGTGTCTGCTGTTAGATCGATCTTCGCACAAGGGTACCACAAGTTAGAGATCCGAGAGTTGGACATCCCGTAGATGGCCTTTCATGACCGTTCAGGCACTACGAGTTTTAAGTACTGCCATCGGGGTTGACGAATGCGCTGGATGCCTTTGTGGATCTCAAAAGTTTTATTGGGCCTCCGTGGACTAGTTTGCGGTAGTCTTCATAGAAATTGCTAGTAGTGCAATGAAAAGGTTATGTGGGTGACCTTGTTTCCCCAGGTTGGCATGCCCTCAGGCAAAGTTCGAGAATCATCATTGAGTGGAAAGCGTCAGTCCATCGAGATTTCTCAGTGGACGTGGGAGTGGGTTATCAGGGATTGTTGCGGACTTGCTAATGTCACGTTCGGGTCACGACGCCGTCTAGGTGATCATTGACCGACTGACTAAGTCCGCGCTTCCCTCCCTAATCCGACTGATTGAGTCTCTAGACGCCTTGACGTGGGTTTTCACCTTCACGATTGTTCGTCTTCATGGCACTCCAGTCGGCGCTATTTTCGGTTGAGACGCGAGGGTTACTTTGAGGTTGTGGCGCAGCCTTTGGCGCGAGCCTCCTTTTAAGTATAGCGTTTCATCGCCGATGGACAGCCAGGCAAAGAGGACGATTCAGACCTTGGAGGACATGCTAAGTGCCTGCGTGCTCGATGATGAGGGCAGTTGGGTGAGGCACCACCCATTTGTTGGGGTATGCCTGCAAGACGACTGCCATTCGAGCACCCAGATGGATCTATGAAAGGCACTCTACAGGCGCTGTTTTATACCTCCCTAGTTTGGGACGGTTGAGGAGCGCCAGTTGGAGGGGCCATAAGTCAGTTGTTTGACCTTGCGGTGGCCAGGTTGGTTTGTGTGTACATCTGCACCTCCCAGAACCGACAGAAGGGCTACCCAGGTCATTGTCGCCAGGGGCTTACCTTTGGGTTTGGCGACCATATTTTCAAAAAGGTGTCCTGGTTAAAGGGCACTCTCTGTTTTGACATTCGGGGCAAGCTGAGTTTGCTCTTTAATGGGACCATTTCTTGTCATTGAGTGGATTGGGGAGGTGGCTTATCATGTAGCCTTTCCCCCACAGCTGGCTCATGCCCACGACGTCGTCCTTGTCCAATGGCCGAGGCGTTATGTCCACAATCCTGCTCATGTCATTCTGTTCGATCGCCTCATCCTCGAGGTGGATTTGTCGTTCGTGGAGCAGTTGATCGAGGTCAAGGACAAGCATGAGAAGAGGTTTCACGCTAAGACCGTTCCTTTGATTATAGTGTGATGGTAGCGCCAGTCCGGTGCGAAGACCACTTGGGAGCAAAAGGTCTATGCATGATACTTTCGGTCTTCCCTTTGGGTTTCCTTAAATTTCGAGGACTAAATTTCTTAAGGGGGGAAGAATGTTGTGCCTGTGTCATTTGGAGCGCTCTGTTTGAAATTTGGGTACATAATTTTTTTCCTAGAAGTTATGTATTCCTGATTTGGTATTTGGATTTGATTTTGTTAAAATCCAAGATGAAGAGGTTTAAATATGATTTTATTATGAGATGTCCAGTTTTGAGTTAGCTTTCGCACAGAAGTAGAATTAGATCAACTGGATTCTTGTAGTAAAAGTTATGGGTATTTTTCCAAGTATACCCCGGGGAGGGAAATTCTGGCAGCAGCCCTGTTCGATGTTTAGATCTAATTTCGGATTATCTAGAGGGATTATTTGATCTTGACATAAACATGAAAGTTGTAGATAATCCTCTTGGCTTTCCAACGGACTTGGAATTGTGCAATTCGGAGCTATATTGAGGAAGTTATGACTATTCCAGTGAAGCTTGCGCAGAATTTCTAGTCAAAGGGCGACTTAGTCATTTCCCTCCTTAGATATTTGTGTGATAAATATCTCTCTCTCTCTCTTCCCTTCTCACTTCCACGACTAGCATTTCTTGTCTCTCTTCACTTTTTCAAACCCCCCCCCCCCAAGTGTTTTGTTTAATGCCTCAATGAGATGAAGTGAAGGAGGAGGTGAAGGAAGAAGAGAAGGTTGGTTCTTGTGCTTTTGTTGTTTGTTCTTCTCTTCTCTCAAGCCCTTACATGGATTCCCCCCCCCCTGATTTGCAACCATGGAGGAGGCTGAGGAGAGGCCGGGGAGGTGGTGGTGTTGGTGGTGGCGGTTGAGGTGGTCGCGGGTGCGTCAAGGGCCACCGAACCTCCCCTTTTTGTTCCCCCTCCAAGGTGAGCTCCTCCCCTTCTTTTCTTGGTTTTCATGGCTTAAGGGGATGTTAGGGAGGTCATGCATGCTAGGTAGATGGGTTAGGGTGTGTGTGAGGGGTTGGGGAGGGTTAAAATGAGGTAAGGGTTGGCTGGGCGCGCGTTTCGGGTCGTCTGCGCGCGTGCGCGCGCAGGCGAGCGCGCAGGCGGGCGCTGGCAGGCGCAGTCGGGCGCGCAGACGAGCGCGGGCTCGTGTGCGCGAGTGCGCGGGTGCGCGCGGGAGTGCGCGCGGGTGCTGGCGCGAGCGGGGTGAGCGCGGGAGTGGGGCACTTGCGCGCGCGGGGCAGTGCGCCTGGGCATGCGCCTCGACGCGAGGCTGGGGACCAGTGCGCGTGCTGGGCATGCGCGGGGCGCAGTGCGCGCGGGTACGCGCTGGGCTGGACGCGCGGTGCGAGCTGGCGTGCGCGGGCGTTCGCGGCAGCGCATCTGGGCGCGCTGGTAGGCGCGCGGCAGTGCGCCGATGGTGCTGGGGTGCGTGCGTGCGCATTCGTGCATGCACGTGCGGGGGGCCATGCGTGTGGCTGCCCGAGGGTTCGGGTAGGTGTCGGGGCACTCGGACTCGCGTGCGTACGTGCGTGCTCGCATGCGTGCGAGCCCGTATGCATGCTTGTCCGAGTATTGGGTATTTCTAATGATTTCTATGTGTAAATTGTGTTGTTTCTCACCAGTTGGATGCCCCTACCTTGCAGATCTCGTCGGATGGGATGCGCGAGGTCCCGGGTTGTAAGGTGAGTGGTTTGATTCCAATCCCCCCCCCCCCTCTCTCTAGGGATGCGCTCGACCCGCATAGACGCGCGTCGCGCATCGATGGGGCCCCTAGCTAAAATATGTAGATACCATGCATGCATGATAAATATGATATATCCATGCCACCTTAGACTTTGTATGCTAGGGATATGCACCCTTATATCATGTATAGCGGCCTATGCATGTTTAGTCACCATGTTCCTTGATAGGAAAGCCCCGACCTATGCATGTTCCCATTTAGTTTTAATTTATTTAAATCAAATGTGAGCATATTGTGATAAGCATGCCTTAGAGAATATTATAACCTTGTGGTTATAATATAGGTTTCCCCGCATCTTAGTTATGCGCTCTGGAGGAATTCTTGAGAATTCATGACATTAGAAATGTTAGGAAGTGTTGTCAACGGATCCAAGAGGATCGCATGCGTGTGAGTAGGCTGTCTTCTCCTTTTGGTTGGATCCGATGTAGGTACTCCCCGGCGATGGCTGACCTGACATAGGGCTTCCATCCGGTACCTCCGATGTGTTCGGACAGTACTGGTAGTTGGAGTGGACTAGGTCGAGGCTACGAGGGTGGGAAAGGGCTACCGGTGGACCAAGGGTGAATAGCAGTCTAGTCACTCCCAAAAGGCCCATGTCACCCCTTAAAGGGTGAGGGTGAGGGTGGGGTGTGTCGGCGATGTTACGACCCACTAGCTTGTGTAGTTACTCCCGCTTAGGGACTATGACTACTTTAAAGTTAATATGAGTGTGTTGGTTGTTGTTATGCATGTGTGTGATATCTCGATAACGAGTATCGAGAGTGGTTGTCTTCCATTGGGTTTCGCTTTGCGAACATGGGATCGTTCTCCCCTTCGTTGGATCCGATGTAGGAACTCCCCGGCGTTGGCTGTACCTGACAGAGGGATCCCGTCCGTAGGTACCTCCGATGTGTCGGACAGTACGGATGGTGGGAGTGGACTAGGTGGAGGCCACGAGGGTGGGAAAGGGCTACTGGCGGACCAAGGGTGTAGAGCGGTGAGTTGAGGAGATCGGGTTGTAGATACTACCCGGGAGAGGGTTAATGAATGATGTCGCGAGCGTGGAATCATTCTCCCCTTCGTTGGATCGGTGTAGTGACATCCCCGGCGTTAGAAAGGCTGTCCTGACAGAGGGCTCCCATCTGTAGGTACCTCCGATTTGTTCGGACTGTGCTGATCGTGGGAGTATACCAGGTAAGCTACGGAGCAGGGAGAGGCTACTGGTGGACCAGAGGTGTAGAGCAGTCTAAGTCTCTTCCCAAAGTCCCAAGATACCTCCTTTCAGGAGTGAGGGTGTGGATGAGGCGAAGACGCGTCGCCTCGTGACCCATTCGTTGTTCGATCGATCCCATAGATGTTGGGTCCGGTCTCGTGATGGATGTTGAAGGACATCGATGGGCGATTATCTAGATGTAGATGATCCAGTAGTGTTGAGTGGACCAATAAATCCGGGTCTCTTCGACCGGCGGCATGGTCTCTAGACCAGTAAATCCGGGTCTCTTCGACCGACGGTATGGTCTCTCCCCATCAGTCCCAAAAGACTCCCTCCAGGAGTGAGGGTGGGGGTGAGGTTGGTCGCGCCGTCGCGTGACTCAGTTATCCATGGGTTTCTACCCATGTTTTCCTTGAAAGGAAATCGATTATGTATTGAACTGTAGAATGGTGATTGGTTTCCAGCCACTCACTGAGCTTGTAGCTCACCCCTCGCATACTGTTTCTTTTCAGGGGCAGTGTTGGGCGTGGAGCTGGAGCTTCCTGTGCCGTGGTCTTATGGGCGTGGAGCGTTCTGCCGGCGGGTGGCGTGTGCGAGGCTGTCAGCATTCCTAGAGTCATTTTATGCTTTGTAAATCGTGCATGTGGCACAGGTTGTATTTTCTTTGGTCTAGACTTGGCTTTCGCAGGACATTGATTGTGTATTCGGGTCTGTAATAATGTTTTTGATTTACAGACATTGTTATATATTATGCTTCCGCTTTTCAGTCAGTTATCATTATCTTGCTTTGCCGCCTTGTGTATTGTTGTTGGTGTCCTTATTGACCTCAGGTATTGATAGCTGATATTATTTTATTTTGCCACGTCTCAGGGACGCCTGCGGCGTGACAAAAAGTTGGTATCAGAGCCTAGTCCTGTCAGAGCCTAAGTCTAGTCGTATAGATGATGAGTCGTAGGATTGTCATCCGAGTACTCTTGTTTTAGAAGTTATCTTAGGTTGCTGACATGCCTCCTCGCATCCGTTGACGTGGACGTGACCCCCTGGAACCACCCTTAAGTTGTCGACTGGGTCGACTGGTTAGGGTCAGTTGTTAGATCTCTTGTGCGGGATTAAGGTTTGGGTAGGAGATTTATGCCCAGTAGTGTGATAGTGATGAATTGGTTGTAATTTCTAAGGTATGGATTGCGTCTCGATAATGGAGCTCTTTCCCGTGTATCGGTATCGCTGGTAACCATTGAGTTCGCGTGCGGCGCCAGTGTAAAGTGTTGAGGATGTGGCGTATTGCTCATTAAGGGATGATGTCTTCTTCTAGCCTTCCTACTCAGGATTAAGGGGCCTTGCAGGGTCAGCGTTGAGACCCGGGCTAGGGTACTCCGTGTTCCTTGTTTGGTTGTCGGGATATCCTATATCGGGACCTCATGGTGCCCTGCCAAGGTTTCTTTTCCCAGTCAAGGACTACCTTAGAAGCATCAAATTGATGGTGGATTTTTCCCTCTCACTTGGAAGGTGCTGTAGCTAGTAGTGATGCGTACGATCGGGATTGGGTGCGTCCTATTGCAGCTCAGTGGGCGATCGCTAGTGGACAGGGTTCCATAGTGGCATCTAGAGTTGCTTCGATATATCATTGTGCGTTGTAGCTGCCCGGTTGAGGCCAGAGCCCTGTGAGGTGCTCCCAGATACTATGCTTGTGGTGCGGCCATATGGCAGAGATAGTAGGCTTGGGAGGCTACCAGGTAGAGGCCACACCGGGAGAGTGCTGCTAAATGATGTCGAGAGCGTGGACTCCCCGTGATGAATCTGCCCATGGAGTGCAGGATGCTGGAGTTCCAATGGTTGTAGATGAGCGACCTATCTCTGGCGGCATGTGAAGCACAGTTGTGGATACTGTCGCGTTTTGCCCCACATTGGTCGCGAATAAGGAGACGCGATGCTAGCGTTCGTGATGGGACTCAACTGCCCTATCAGATAGATGACGTCGCATAGGCATTGTCGAGGTTCGACGACCCCTTATTGCGTGTCTTGTGGATTAAGTGCGGTTGAGCGACTTACCAAGCGTGTAAGTGTCATCATGAGCGCCAGACATGCTCGAGGAGCAGAATCTGGACTTAATTGTTCGTGGTGTTGTTTTGATCTCCCCGTGGAGGTTGAAGATCAATTACCTTTGCCGCGAATCGATGATCTATTTGACCAGCTCTGGGAGCGAGTGTCTGCTGTTAGATCGATCTTCGCACAAGGGTACCACAAGTTAGAGATCCGAGAGTTGGACATCCCGTAGATGGCCTTTCGCGACCGTTCAGGCACTACGAGTTTTAAGTACTGCCGTCGGGGTTGACGAATACGCCGGATGCCTTTGTGGATCTCAAAAGTTTTATTGGGCCTCCGTGGACTACTTTGAGGTAGTCTTCATAGAGATTGCTGGTAGTGCAATGAAAAGGTGATGTGGGTGACCTTGTTTCCCCAGGTTGGCATGCCCTCAGGCAAGGTTCGAGAATCATCATTGAGTGGAAAGCGTCAGTCCATCGAGATTTCCTCAGTGGACGTGGGAGTGGGTTATCAGGGATTGTTGCGGACTCCTAATGTCACGTTCGGGTCACGACGCCGTCTAGGTGATCATTGACCAACTGACTAGGTCCGCATTTCCTCTCCTAACCCGACTGATTGAGTCTCTGGACGCCTTGACGTGGGTTTTCACCTTCACGATTGTTCGTCTTCATGGCACTCCAGTCGGCGCTATTTTCGGTTGAGACGCGAGGGTTACTTTGAGGTTGTGGCGCAGCCTTTGGCGCGAGCCTCCTTTTAAGTATAGCGTTTCATCGCCGATGGACAGCCAGACAAAGAGGACGATTCAGACCTTGGAGGACATGCTAAGTGCCTGCGTGCTCGATGATGAGGGCAGTTGGGTGAGGCACCACCCATTTGTTGGGGTATGCCTGCAACCGACTGCCATTCGAGCACCCAGATGGATCTATGAAAGGCACTCTACAGGCGCATTTTATACCTCCCTTGTTTGGGACGGTTGGGGAGCGCCAGTTGGAGGGGCCATAAGTCAGTTGTTTGACCTTGCGGTGGCCAGGTTGGTTCGTGTGTACATCTGCACCTCCCAGAACCGACAGAAGGGCTACCCAGGTCATTGTCGCCAGGGGCTTACCTTTGGGTTTGGCGACCATATTTTTCAAGGTGTCCTGGTTAAAGGGCCCTCTGTTTCGACGTTCGGGGCAAGCTGAGTTTGCTCTTTAATGGGACCATTTCTCGTCATTGAGTGGATTGGGGAGGTGGCTTATCATGTAGCCTTTCCCCCACATCTGGCTCATGCCCACGACGTCGTCCTTGTCCAATGGCCGAGGCGTTATGTCCACAATCCTGCTCATGTCATTCTGTTCGATCGCCTCATCCTCGAGGTGGATTTGTCGTTCGTGGAGCAGTGGATCGAGGGCAAGGACAAGCATGAGGAGAGGCTCTACGCTAAGACCATTCCTTTGATTATAGTGTGTTGGTAGCGCCAGTCCGGTGCGAAGACCACTTGGGAGCAAAAGGTCTATGCATGATACTTTCGGTCTTCCCTTTGGGTTTCCTTAAATTTCGAGGACTAAATTTCCTAAGGGGGGAAGAATGTTGTGCCTGTGTCATTTGGAGCGCTCTGTTTGAAAATTTGGGTACATAATTTTTTTCCTCGAAGTTATGTACTTCCAATTTGGTATTTGGATTTGATTTTGTTAAAATCCAAGATGAAGAGGTTTAAATATGATTTTATTATGAGATGTCCAGTTTTGAGTTAGCTTTCGCACAGAAGTAGAATTAGATCAACTGGATTCTTGTAGTAAAAGTTATGGGTATTTTTCCAAGTATACCCCGGGGAGGGAAATTCTGGCAGCAGCCCTGTTCTATGTTTAGCTCTAATTTCGGATTAGCTAGAGGGATTATTTGATCTTGGCATGAACATGAAAGTTGTAGATAATCCTCTTGGCTTTCCAACGGACTTGGAATTGTGCAATTCGGAGCTATATTGTGGAAGTTATGGCTGTTCCAGTGAAGCTTGCGCAGAATTTCTAGTCAAAGGTCGACTTAGTCATTTCCCTCTTTAGATATTTGTGTGATAAATATCTCTCTCTCTCTCTCTCCCCTTCTCACTTCCACGCCTAGCATTTCTTGCCCTCTCTTCTCTTTTTCAAACCCCCCCCCCAAGTGTTTGGTTTAATGCCTCAATGAGATGAAGTGAAGGAGGAGGTGAAGGAAGAAGAGAAGGTTGGTTCTTGTGCTTTTGTTGTTTGTTCTTCTCTTCTCTCAAGCCCTTATCATGGATTCCCCCCCCCCCTGATTTGCAGCTATTGGAGGAGGCTGAGGAGAGGCCGAGGAGGTGGTGGTGGTGGTGGTGGCGGTTGAAGTGGTCGCGGGTGCGTCAAGGGCCACCGAACCTCCCCTTTTTGTTCCCCCTCCAAGGTGAGCTCCTCCCCTTCTTTTCTTGGTTTTCATGGCTTAAGGGGATGTTGGGGAGGTCATGCATGCTAGGTAGATGGGTTAGGGTGTGTGTGAGGGGTTGGGGAGGGTTAAAAGATGGTAAGGGTTGGCTGGGCGCGCGTTTCAGTTCGTCTGCGCGCGTGCACGCTCAGGCGAGCGCGCAGGCGGGCGGTGGCAGGCGCAGTTGGGCGTGCAGACGCGCGCGGGCACGTGTGCGCGAGTGCGCGGGTGCGCACGGATGCATGCGGGTGCTGGTGCGAGTGGGGGTGTGCGCGGGCCAGCGCAAGGCTTGCGAGGTGTGCGCGGGCGGCTGCGCTGGGGCGCAGAGGGCGAGCGGGGCACCCGGGAGGCTCGGCGGCGTGCCCAGGCGGCGGGCAGGGGCCCGACGGTGCGCTGGGTGCGCGGGCTGAGGCACGGCGGTGCACCCGGGCGGTCGGGTGGCCGTGCGGGTGGCTGCCGGGGGTGCGGGTGGTTGCCGGGGTGCTCGGGCTAGCGTGCGTGCGGGTCGTATGCACGTTTGCCCGAGTGTTGGGTGTTTGTTGTGGGTTTTGGGTATTTTGTGTTTTTGTAGTATTGTGGATATTACTCACCAGTTGATACCCTGTCTTGCAGATCTCGACGGACGGTCGCGCGTCGACCCGACTTCCGGTGAGTGGGACAACCCAACCCAGTTTGGGAGGCGCTACATGCACTTGGGCGTGTACCGTCCTCCCCTGGGGCACATAGTTAGTATTAACTGTTGTATTGTAATCCATGTAAGCATGATGTGTGTGTAGAATGCATGCCACCCTAGACTTGTATGTTAGGGACTTGCACCCTTAGGATTTGTGCATGAGCCGTGCATCCTGTCACCCCGTTATCATGCTAGGAAAGCCCTGACCTATGCATGCGTCCTATTAGTTTGATTTATTTATTAAATGCAAACTTGTAATATTGTTAACATGCTTTGGGGAATATAAGGGGGCCTTGCGAGGTTAACATTGAGACCCGGGTTAGGGTACTCCGTGTTCCTTGTTTGGTTGTCGGGATGTCCTACATCGGGACCTCAGGTTGCCCTCCCAAGGTCTCTTTTCCTCATTTTTGTCTTATTTATTTCCCCGCATCTTGGTTATGCGCGCTGGAGGAATTCTGAAGAATTCAAGACATTAGAGTTGTAGAGATGTGCTGTCAGCGGATCCGAGTGGATCATATGCGATGGATAGGCTGTTCTGTTCCCTTCGTTGGATCCGTGTAGAGACTACCTCAGCGTTAGAAAGGTTGTCCCGTGCAGGGGCTCCCATCAGTAGGCACCTCCTGATTTGGTAGAAGGACTGTGCTGAATGTGGGAGTGGCCAAACGACCTACGGAGTGGGGAGAGACTATCGGTGGACCAAGGGTGACCAACAGCCTAGTCAGTCCCAAGAGCCTATGTCACCTATTGAGGGTGAGGGTGAGGGTATGGTGGGCCGGCGATGCGACGACCCACAGGATTGTGTATGGATGATTATCAGCCCATTAAGTCCCAATACCCTTTGTCACCTATTGAGGGTGAGGGTGAGGGTGAGGGTGTGGTGGTTCGGCGATGTAGCGAACCACCGGACTTGTGATTGATTATGCCACTTTGGGGCTCTTTGCTATAAATTGTGGTTAATATAAACTGTATGCATGGGTTGTGCTATTCACTGAGCGTGTGGCTCACCCCTCGCATAAAATCTTTTTCAGTGATCACTGAGGAGGACTTGAAGGAGGAGCTTCCCGAGCGACTACACCAGTAGCGGAGTAGCGCCACGTCCCTCGAGTTTTGAGGCCATCAGCATCCTTCTCTTTGTTGTATGTATATATTTCTGTGCTTGGGCACCTAGTTTGGATTATGTATGGATTGTATTTGTGTGTATATGGACATGTTGGCTCTCACAGGACATATGATTATGTATCGAGTCTGTAGTATGTTTTGATTACAGATTCAGTCTTTTAGCTTCCGCATTTGGTGTATATATTATGTCAGCCCTGCTTTTATCTGTGTTGTCATTTTAGCTGTTGTGTGATGAACTCCTGTTTACTGATATCATATATACACTTGCCGCGTCCCGGGGACGGCCGCCCTGGGGCGTGACAAAAGTTGGTATCAGAGCCTGGTCCTGTCAGAGCCAATTGTCTTCTTTTTCGTAGAGATGAGTCCTAGGATTTCTATATGCGTATTCTGATCCTAGTGTCTGGTTTTCTTAGGTTGCTGATATGCCTCCTCGCAGAGGACGGCGCGGACGTGGTCCCTCTCGACCCTTGGAGGTCTCCGGACCTGCCAGAGTCGAGGATGCTATTGGTGAGTCCTCAGCCGAGAGGCCAGGACCAGCGCAGGAGCCTCCTGCCTGGGAGCGCGCGTTTGCGCGGATAGCTGATTTAGTGGAGACGCAGACCAGGGCGTTGGAGGCCCAGACCAGAGTGCTAGCAGATCAGGCACGGGAGATCCAGGAGCTGCGGGCGGCCCGCGAGGCAGTTCCGCAGGTTCCCTTGGCGGCAGATCCGCCTGTGGTACCTGATGTACCCCCAGTCCCCGTGGTGGTCCCGGCGGTCAGAGTTCAGGACCCGCAGGAGAGGGAGGTGGGGCTAGAGGCTGCAGCGAGGGTGCAGCAGAGTGGACTCTCAGCCTTTCTGAAGCTCCACCCTCCCGAGTTCCAGGGTCAGACAGAGGACCCCCTTGCTCCAGAGAGATGGTTGATGGAGGTGGATACCATCTTCTCGACCATGCTTTGCACAGACCGCCAGCGAGTCTCCCTGGCCACATTTATGCTGAAGGGTAGCGCCGCCGACTGGTGGGCTACTAGATCAGTGGACATCCCAGAGGGATTGGAGCAGCTCACATGGGCGGGATTCAGGAGATATTTCTTGGAGGAGTATTTCCCCTTCTCGACGCGACAGATAGTGATGCAGGAGTTTGAGCAGCTGACTCAGGGCACTATGTCCGTCGCTGACTACTCCACGCGATTCACGAGGCTGTCCAGATTCGCTCCAGCGTTGGTGATGGACGAGGAGACGAGGTGCCGTCGATTCGAGCTCGGTCTCAGCAGTGCCATCCGAGTGCACGTCACCTCCCACGCTTTCACGAGGTACTCCGACTTAGTGTCTCGAGCGAAGACCGTCGAGAGAGACCTCGGGATCCAGGTGAGGGCTTCGACCCCGTCGACAGACCAGAGGCCACCCAGGAGTCAGGACAGAGGGCAGCGCAAGAAGAAGAGGCCCCGCTTTGAGCAGTCAGCGGCTGCCTCTCCTCCAGCAGATGCGGTGCCAGCGCGAGGTCCAGCACCCATCGCAGCAGTGCCAGTCCAGACGAGGCGACCAGAGACGAGGCGCTGTTATCACTGTCAGCGCGTCGGGCATATCCTGTATAATTGCCCCGACGCTGGCCGACCCCGAGTGATGCCTCAGCAGCAGCAGCAGTTGCAGCAGCAGCCGTTTCAGCAGCAGCGCCAGCAGCAGCAGCAGCCTCAGCGTCAGCAGCAGCAGCCACAGGGTGGCCGTGCTGATCAGAGGAGGCAGCCAGCGCAGCAGGCGAGGCGTGCCCCTGCTCCTCAGCCTCAGTTCGTCCAGGGCCGAGTGGCAGCGCTTTCGGCAGAGGAGGCCCAGGCATCAGGCAGCGTGGTCAGAGGTACTGTTCAGATCTCCCAGCTTCCTGCTTATGTATTGTTTGATTCCGGAGCCACACACTCGTTCGTGTCTCCCGCTTTTGCGAGACGGACGGGCGTGGCGTCCGCTCCTCTAGATGCTGTCTTAGAGGTATCATTGCCCGTGGGAGACCGTATTCTCCTCAGTTCAGTGTACCGAGGGTGTACGGTAGAGATCGCGGAGCATGAGTTCCCGGTGGAGCTGGTGGAGCTTGCGATGACGGATTTTGATGCCATCCTGGGAATGGATTGGCTTGCAGCTAGTCATGCCAGCATCGACTGTTTCGCCAAGTCGGTGTCGTTCCACCTTCCTGGTCGGAGGTCCTTCCAGTTCGTGGGCGATCGAGACGTAGCTCCTCTGGGGTTCGTGTCGTCCATGCAGGCGTGGAGACTCCTTCAGGGTGGATGCGAGGGCTTTCTAGCTTATATTGCTCTGGAGGATGCACCGCTGCGGGCAGATATCAGTCAGACTCCGGTCGTGGCAGAGTATCCCGAGGTTTTCCCCGATGATCTTCCGGGATTACCGCCGGATCGCGCGATCGAGTTTGAGATCAATCTGATTCCGGGGACCGAGCCGGTTTCGAGGGCTCCGTACCGGATGGCCCCTGCAGAGCTGAGGGTGCTGAAGGAGCAGTTAGAGGAGTTGCTGGAGAAGGGCTTCGCACGTCCGAGTGTGTCTCCGTGGGGAGCCCCTGTCCTGTTCGTCCGGAAGAAGGACGGTTCGCTGCGGCTGTGTATTGATTACAGGCAGCTGAATAAACGGACAGTGAAGAACAAGTACCCGTTGCCGCGGATCGACGATCTGTTTGACCAGCTCCAGGGAGCGTGCGTCTTTTCCAAGATCGATCTCCGCTCGGGGTACTACCAGTTGAAGATCCGGGAGTCAGACATTTCGAAGACGGCCTTTCGCACCCGGTATGGGCACTACGAGTTCAGAGTACTGCCATTCGGGTTGACGAACGCGCCGGCGGCCTTCATGGATCTGATGAACCGGGTATTTCGACCCTTCCTCGACTCCTTTGTGGTAGTATTCATCGATGACATATTGGTGTACTCGAGGAGTCTGGAGGAGCACGCTCACCATCTTCGCACTGTCTTGGAGACTTTGGCCAGACATCAGTTGTTCGCCAAGTTCAGCAAGTGCGAGTTCTGGTTGGAGCGTATGGCCTTTCTGGGCCATGTGATTTCCGGTGAGGGTATAGCTGTGGACCCGGAGAAGACGCTCGCCGTGTCGAATTGGCGTCGACCGTCGAACCCCACTGAGATTCGGAGCTTCTTGGGCTTGGCGGGTTATTACAGGAGGTTTGTGGAGGGTTTCTCCAAGATAGCCGTTCCTCTTACCCGCCTCACTCGGAAGGACGTTCGGTTCGAGTGGTCCCCTTCTTGTGAGGAGAGCTTCCAGGAGCTGAAGCGAAGGCTCACCTCAGCGCCAGTTCTTACCCTTCCATCTGGGAGTGGTGGGTTCGCAGTTTACACAGATGCATCGCAGTTGGGTGTGGGTTGCGTCCTGATGCAGCACGGTAAGGTGGTGGCTTACGCGTCTCGTCAGTTGAAGCCCCATGAGCAGAATTACCCCACCCATGACCTTGAGTTGGCTGCGATCATATTTGCGCTGAAGATGTGGAGGCATTACCTCTATGGAGAGGAGTTCGAGCTCTTTACTGATCATAAGAGCTTGACATATCTGCAGTCTCAGCCGGAGCTCAACATGCGTCAGAGGCGTTGGGTTGAGTTCCTGACAGACTACGATTGTGACATCGCTTACCATCCGGGTAAGGCGAATGTCGTTGCAGATGCGCTCAGTAGGCAGCCCTTGGGCATGGCCGCCCACATGGCTGTCCGTCGTTGGAGGCTTCTGGAGGAGGCCGCTTGCTGGATCAGTGTTCGAGAGACTCCTGCGGGTGGCTTTTTGGCCAGGCTGGTGGTGCAGCCGGTTCTTCTCGACGAGATCCGCACGGCTCAGGCTCAGGATCCGCATTTTATAGTCCTCTCTGAAGGCGTCGCCCGGGGCGAGCGTCAGGACTACCAGATTCGCGCGGACGGGATCCTGCGATTCAGAGGCCGAGTGTGCATCCCAGACGACGCAGAGCTGAGGCGGAAGATTCTGGACGAGGCCCATCGCTCGAGGTACACAGTGCACCCTGGTGGCACGAAGATGTACAGGGGCCTTCGTCGCGGCTACTGGTGGCGCGGGATGAAGACGGATATCGCCCGTTTCGTTGCCCGTGCCTAGTATGCCAGCAGGTGAAGTCGGAGCATCAGCGCCCTGCGGGGAAGCTGCAGTCCATTGAGATCCCTCAGTGGAAGTGGGAGCAGATCACCATGGACTTCGTCTCGGGTTTGCCGAGGTCACGTTCGGGTCGCGATGCCATCTGGGTGATCGTCGACCGGCTGACGAAGTCTGCTCATTTCCTCCCCATCCGACTCACCGATTCTCTGGACACTCTGGCGCAGTTATTTGTCTCCGAGATTGTCCGTCTCCATGGCACTCCAGTCAGCATCATTTCTGATCGAGACGCGCGTTTTACTTCGAGGTTCTGGCGTAGCCTCCAGCACGCCCTTGGTACGAACCTCCATTTCAGTACAGCGTTTCATCCGCAGACGGACGGCCAGTCGGAGAGGACGATCCAGACCCTTGAGGACATGCTGCGGGCCTGTGTACTCGATTTTGGGGGCAGTTGGGAGAGGCACCTTCCGTTGGTGGAGTTTGCCTACAACAACAGCTACCACTCGAGCATCCGGATGGCTCCCTACGAGGCACTTTATGGCCGCAGCTGCAGGTCCCCCCTGTGTTGGGATGAGGTCGGAGAGCGCCAGCTAGAGGGACCAGAGATCGTTCACCAGACCTCCGAGATGGTGAAGACGATTCGCGAGCGTATCCGAGTCGCTCAGAGTCGTCAGAAGTGCTACGCCGACCGCCGTCGCCGTGAGCTCGCCTTCGAGGTCGGTGACCATGTGTTCTTGAAGGTGTCCCCGATGAAGGGCATCTTCCGATTCGGTGTGCGGGGCAAGCTGAGTCCGCGTTTCATTGGGCCGTTCCTCATCCTCGAGCGAGTTGGGGAGGTGGCCTATCGCATAGCTCTGCCCCCACAGTTGGCTCAGGCCCATGACGTCTTCCATGTCTCGCAGCTGAGGCGATACGTCCACGATCCTGCTCACATCATCCCGTTCGAGCCGCTCGTCTTCGAGCCGGACTTGTCTTTCGTGGAGCAGCCGATTGAGATCCTGGACCGCCGCGAGAAGAGGCTCCGCACCAAGACCGTCCAGCTGGTCAAGGTGCGATGGCAGCACCGTTCCGGTGCCGAGGCCACTGGGAGCTCGAGGACGCCATGCGTGACGCGTATCCGCATCTTTTCCCTTCTTAGATGTTCTTGTATTTATTTTGAGGACAAAATTTCCTAAGGGGGGGAGAATGTTATATATGTGTCACTTTTTGGCTTGTTGGTAACCATTGGAGCATTTTGGCAGTTTTTGAGTTTTTTCGTTTTTCGATCGGAACCGCAAAATTTTGGACTGTTAGCTATCGTCCTGAGCTAGAGGACTCCGATTGAAAATCTAACTGCATATTATGTGTCCTGGTGCCATTTTAAGCCACTCATGAAAATTTCATCGAATTCCGGTAACGTTTCTGAAATTTCACAGTTCCGGGGTGTATTCGGGTTTTTAAGTGACTTGCTATATATAAATGAGATCTAAAATTTGATTGCACTATTCATCATCCCTACCAAAAGCTTTCTCTCTCCCCTCTCTCCTTTTCTCCCATTTGAGGCCCTTAGAGCCCTCAAACCCAAAAACCTAAAGCATAAGAAGTGTAGATCGGGTCCCGATCTACACCCCGGTGCTTTCAAATCCCGATTCCGGCCAACCTAGCCCTCCCATCCGCCCTCTCTTCTCCTCAGATCCGAGCCAAATCGGAGGTGGGAGTTGGTCTTGGTGGTGGAGACCGTTGGGGAAGCGTTTCGGTGCGCGGAGAGCACCCGGACACCTCTTCCTCCCCCTTGGTAAGCTCCTTTTCCTCTTCTTTTTGGCTTAGATGTATGTTAGGAAGGGGGTTTTGTGTTTGGGTGGTGGACGGCGGCTGTGGGAGGCTGTCGGAGGTGGTTGGGGGCGGTCGGAGGCCGTCGGAGGCCGATGGATGGGTGGTAGAGGTGCTCGGCAGGTTGGGGGTCTGTTCCGAGCAGGGTGGCAGCGGGCGCAGCAGGCAGGCATCAGGTAGCCGGGCGCGCGGGCGTGCGCGCGGGCGTGCGCTCGGGTGATGCAGGGGGCGTGCTGGGCGCGCTGGATGGGTTGGCAGTGCTGGCATGTGGGCTGGTGGTCTCGGGCAGCACAGGCAGTGAGCAGACGCAGCAGGCGGAGCCGCTGGCAAGGCGCGCGCGCGCGTGCGCGCGGGCGTGCGCTCAGGGGGAGCTGGTGGCCAGCAGGGCGCGGGCGCGGGCGCTGGGCGTGCTGTGCGCGGGTGTGCTGGGGGTGTGGTCGAGGGGCGTCGTGCAGGGTGCGTCGTGCAGGCGGCGCGGTGGTGCCAGCGGGGCGCGGTGAGGCAGCGGTGGTGCGCGGGGCGCGGCGAGGCAGCAGTGGTGCGCGCGGGTGCGGGGTGCTCGCGGGCCAGCGCAAGGCGTGCGGGGTGCGCGGGGCGGCTGCGCTGGGGCGCAGAGGGCGCGCGGTGCACCCGGGAGGCTCGGCGGCGTGACCAGGCGGCGGGCAGGGGCCGGCGGTGCGCTGGGTGCGCGGGCTGAGGCGCGGCGGTGCACCCGGGCGGTCGGGTGGCCGTGCGGGTGGTTGCCGGGGGTGCGGGTGGTTACCGGGGTGCTCGGGCTAGCGTGCGTGCGGGTCGTATGCACGTTTGCCCGAGTGTTGGGTGTTTGTTTGTGGGTTTTGTGTATTTTTGATGTCTTTGGTAGTAGTTGTGGATTTTTACTCATCAGTTGATACACTGTCTTGCAGATCTCGATGGACGGTCGCGCGTCGACCCGACTTCCGGTGAGTGGGACAACCCAACCCAGTTTGGGAGGCGCTACATGCACTTGGGCGTGTACCGTCCTCCCCTGGGCAAATAGTTAGTATTAACTGTTTTGTTAATACATGCAAGCATGATGTGTGTAGAATGCATGCCACCCTAGACTTGTATGTTAGGGACTTGCACCCTTAGGATTTGTGCATGAGCCGTGCATCCTGTCACCCGTTATCATGCTAGGAAAGCCCTGACCTATGCATGCGTCCTATTAGTTTGATTTATTTACTTAAATGCAAACTTGTGATATTGTTAGCATGCCTTATAAGGGGGCCTTGCGAGGTTAACATTGAGACCCGGGTTAGGGTACTCCGTGTTCCTTGTTTGGTTGTCGGGATGTCCTACATCGGGACCTCAGGTTACCCTCCCAAGGTCTCTTTTCCTCATTTTTGTCTTATTTATTTCCCCGCATCTTGGTTATGCGCGCTGGAGGAATTCTGAATGAATTCAAGACATTAGAGTTGTAGAGATGTGCTGTCAGCGGATCCGAGTGGATCATATGCGATGGATAGGCTGTTCTGTTCCCTTCGTTGGATCCGTGTAGAGACTACCTCAGCGTTAGAAAGGTTGTCCCGTGCAGGGGCTCCCATCAGTAGGCGCCTCCTGATTTGGTAGAAGGACTGTGAATGGGGTGGCCAAACGACCTACGGAGTGGGGAGAGACTACCGGTGGACCAAGGGTGACCAACAGCCTAGTCAGTCCCAAGAGCCTATGTCACCTATTGAGGGGTGAGGGTGAGGGTATGGTGGGCCGGCGATGCGACGACCCACAGGATTGTGTATGGATGATTATCAGCCCATTAAGTCCCAACATCCTTGGTCACCTATGGAGGGGTGAGGGTGAGGGTGTGGTGGTTCGGCGATGTAACGAACCACCGGACTTGTGTTTGATTATGCCACTTTGGGCTCTTTGCTATAAATTGTGGTTAATATAAACTGTATGCATGGGTTGTGCTATTCACTGAGCGTGTGGCTCACCCCTCGCATAAAATCTTTTCAGTGATCACTGAGGAGGACTTGAAGGAGGAGCTTCCCGAGCGACTACACCAGTAGCGGAGTAGCGCCACGTCCCTCGAGTTTTGAGGCCATCAGCATCCTTCTCTTTGTTGTATGTATATATTCTGTGCTTGGGCACCTAGTTTGGATTATGTATGGATTGTATTTGTGTGTATATGGACATGTTGGCTCTCACAGGACATATGATTATGTATCGAGTCTGTAGTATGTTTTGATTACAGATTCAGTCTTTTAGCTTCCGCATTTGGTGTATATATTATGTCAGCCCTGCTTTTATCTGTGTTGTCATTTTAGCTGTTGTGTGAGTATATTGTTGATCTCCTGTTTACTGATATCATATATATACTTGCCGCGTCCCGGGGACGGCCGCCCTAGGGCGTGACATATGCACCCTTATTTCATGTATAGCGGCCTATGCATGCTTAGACACCATGTTCCTTGATAGGAAAGCCCCGACCTATGCATGTTCCCATTTAGTTTAATTTACTTAAATCAAATGTGAGCATATTGTGATAAGCATGCCTTAGAGAATATTATAACCTTGTGGTTATAATATAGGTTTCCCCGCATCTTAGTTATGCGCCTTGGAGGAATTCTTGAGAATTCATGACATTAGAAATGTTAGGAAGCGTTGTCGACGGATCCAAGAGGATCGCATCCGTGTGAGTAGGCTGTCTTCTCCTTTTGGTTGGATCCGATGTAGGAACTCCCCGGTGATGGCTGACCTGACAGAGGGCTTCCGTCCGGTACCTCCAATGTGTTCGGACAGTACTGGTAGTTGGAGTGGACTAGGTCGAGGCTACGAGGGTGGGAAAGGGCTACCGGTGGACCAAGGGTGAATAGCAGTCTAGTCAGTCCCAAAAGTCCCATGTCACCCCCTAAAGGGTGAGGGTGAGGGTGGGGTGGGTCAGTGATGTTACGACCCACTAGCTTGTGTAGTTACTCCCGTTTAGGGACTATGACTACTTTAAAGTTAATATGAGTGTGTTGGTTGTTGTTATGCATGTGTGTGATATCTCGATAAGCGAGTATCGAGAGTGGTTGTTTTCCTTTGGGTTTCACTTTGCGAACATGGGATCGTTCTCCCCTTCGTTGGATCCGATGTAGGAACTCCCCGGCGTTGGCTGTACCTGACAGAGGGCTCCCGTCCGTAGGTACCTCCGATGTGTCGGACAGTACGGATGGTGGGAGTGGACTAGGTGGAGGCCACGAGGGTGGGAAAGGGCTACTGGCGGACCAAGGGTGTAGAGCGGTGAGTTGAGGAGATCGGGTTGTAGATACTACCCAGGAGAGGGTTAATGAATGATGTCGCGAGCGTGGAATCGTTCTCCCCTTCGTTAGATCCGTGTAGTGACATCCCCGGCGTTAGACAGGCTATCCTGACAGAGGGCTCCCATCTGTAGGTACCTCCGATTTGTTCGGACTGTGCTGATCGTGGGAGTATACCAGGTAAGCTACGGAGCAGGGAGAGGCTACCGGTGGACCAAGGGTGTAGAGCAGTCTAAGTCTCTTCCCAAAGTCCCAAGATACCTCCTTTCAGGAGTGAGGGTGTGGATGAGGCGAAGACGCGTCGCCTTGTGACCCATTCGTTGTTCGACCGTTCCCATAGATGTTGGGTCCGTTCTCGTGATTGGATGTTGAAGGACATCGATGGGCGATTATATAGATGTAGATGATCCAGTAGTGTTGAGTGGACCAATAAATCCGGGTCTCTTCGACCGACGGTAAGGTCTCTCCCCATAAGTCCCAAAAGACTCCCTCCGGGAGTGAGGGTGGGGGTGAGGTTGGTCGCGCTGCCGCGTGACTCAGTTATCCATGGGTTTCTACCCATGCTTTCCTTGAAAAGAAATTGATTATGTATTGAACTGTAGAATGGTGATTGGTTTCCAGCCACTCACTAAGCTTGTAGCTCACCCCTCGCATACTGTTTCTTTTCAGGGGCAGTGTTGGGCGTGGAGCTGGAGCTTCCTGTGGCGTGGTCTTATGGGCGTGGAGCGTTCTGCCGGCGGGTGACGTGTGCAAGGCTGTTAACATTCCTAGAGTCATTTTATGCTTTGTAAATCGTGCATGTGGCACAGGTTGTATTTTCTTTGGTCTAGACTTGGCTTTCACATGACATTGATTGTGTATTCGCTCTGTAATAATGTTTTTGATTTACAGACATTGTTATATATTATGCTTCGCTTTTCAGTCAGTTATCATTATCTTGCTTTGCCGCCTTGTGTATTGTTGTTGGTGTCCTTATTGACCTCATGTTGATAGCTGATATTATATTTATTTTGCCACGTCTCGGGACGCCTGGGGCGTGACACTAAACAAGCTAAGGGAGGAGGAAGACTTACCAACAAGGAGGGGAAGGAAAAGGGAGGAAGCTCGGGTGCCCTTTGTGCACCAAACCACCACAGCCGCCACCACCAAGACCACCACCACCTCAGCCACTCTCAAGGCCGAAAACAGGGGTGGGGGAAGCCATGAGAGGGAGGTAGAGAAAAGGGAAATCAAAACAAATACCATACAAAGGTAGATCACACACATACCTTTCTTTTTCCCTTCTAGGGTTTTCTTTTTCTTCTCCTTCTACTACCTCTAATGGAAGCCAATAAGAAGAGGGAGAGGGGGATGGAGTGAGTGAGAGAGATGGAGATGGGGAAGAAGGGGGAGACGCCCACAAATAGGGCCACACACACTCACACACTTAGAACTATTTGGGTTGGTGGGGATTGACTTTGAGTCAACCCAACCACACAAAAAAACAAAACCATTTGACCAAGTCAATGGTCAAATTTGACTTGGTCCAAGTCTTCTTTGACTTGGTCAAGTCCCCCCTTTGACATTCCCACTCGGTCAAAACCCGGATACGATTCGGAACTGCCAAATTCTAAAACGTTACTGGAATTCGATGAAATTTTCGTGAGTGGCTCGAAATGGCACCAGGACACATAATGTGCAGTTAGATTTTCAATCGGAGTTCTCAAACTCATGAAGATAGTTAAAAGTCCAAATTTTAGCGATTCCGATCGAAAAAAAAAAAATTGAAAAACTGCCAGAAATGTCCCATAGGTGCCCAAAAGGCTAAAAGTGACACATATATAACATGAAGACACATCGCCGCGTGACCCATTCGTTGTTCGTCCGTTCCCATAGTTGTTGGGTCTGGTTGTGTATCGATGTTCATAGACATCGTTGGGTAGTTATCTCGATGTAGATGATCCAGTAGTGTTGTGTAGACCAGTAATTCTGTGTCTCTTCGACCAACGGTATGGTCTCTCCCCAAAAGTCCCAAGAGTCTCCCTCTGGGAGTGAGGGTGAGGGTGAGGTTGGTGATTCAGTAGTGTTGCGTAGACCAGTAATTCCGCGTCTCTTTGACCAACGGTATGGTCTCTCCCCAAAAGTCCCAAGAGTCTTCCTTCGGGAGTGAGGGTGAGGGCGAGGTTGGTCGCGCCGCCGCGTGACCTTGTTATCCATTGGGTTTCCACCCATGTTTTCCTTAAAAGGAAATTGCCTTAACATTGAACTGTTGTAATGGTGATTGGTTTCCAGCCACTCACTGAGCTTGTAGCTCACCCCTCGCATACTGTTTCTTTTCAGGGGCAGTGTTGGGCGTGGAGCTGGAGCTTCCCTGTGGTGTGGTCTTATGTGCGTGGAGCGTTCTGTCCGGCGAGTGGCGAGTGCGAGGCTGTCAGCAGTCCTAGAGTCATTTTATGTATTGTAAATCGTGCATGTGGCACAGGTTGTATTTTATTTGGACTAGACTTGGCTCTCACAGGACAGTGATTGTGTATTCGAGTCTGTAATAATGCTTTTGGTTTACAGACATTGTTGATATCTTATGCTTCCGCTTTTCAGTCAGTTATCATTTATCTTTGCTTTGCCACCTTGTGTGTTGTTGTTGGAGTCTTTGTTGACCTCAGGTATTGATAGCTGATACTTTATATATTGCCGCGTCTCGGGGACGGTTGCCCTGGGGCATGACATGAGAAGCTAGCAGGGGGCGGCTAGTGGTGTTTAGCCGGCAGGAACGGGGCGGCTAATCGTATTTAGCCATCGGGCAGGGTGGGGCTAGTCATGAGTAGCCACCGTGTCACGCCCCAGGGCGGCCATCCCCGAGACGTGGCAATGCATAAAGTATCAGCTATCAAGTATAAGAGGTCAACAATGACTCCAATAAATAACACACAAGTTGGCAAAGCAATGATAACTGATAACTCAACTGAAAAACGGAAGCATAAAAATATCAATAAGTCTATAAACCAAAAAATCATTATAGACACGAATACACAATCAATATCCTGAGAGAGCCCAAGTCTAGTCCAAATAAAATATAACATGTGCCACATGCACGATTTACAATACATAAAATGACTCTAGGACTGCTGACAGCCTCGGACTCGCCACCCGCCGGACAGAACGTTCCACGCATATAACACCACCCCACAGGAAAGCTCCAGCTCCACGCCCAACACCTGAAAAGAAACAGTATGCGAGGAGTGAGCTACAAGCTCAGTGAGTGGCTGGAAACCAATCACCACTAAACAGTTCAATGTTAAGGCAATTTCCTTTTAAGGAAAACATGGGTGGAAAACCAATGGATAACAAGGTCACGCGGCGGCGCGACCAACTTCACCCTCACCCTCACTCCCGGAGGAAGACTCTTGGGACTCTAGGGGAGAGACCATACCGTTGGTCGAAGAGACGCGGAATTACTGGTCCACACACACTACTGGATCATCTACATCTAGATAACTGCTCAACGATATCTTTGAACATCGATACGTAACCGGACCAAAAAACTATGGGAACGGACAAAAACGAATGGGTCACGCGGCGACACGACTTCACCTCATCCTCACCCTCTCCCCTAAGGGTGACAAAGGACTGTTGGAAGAAAACCTTTTGTTCTACACCCTTCATCATCCGGTAGCCCTCTCCCGAGTAGCCTCTATCTGGTATACTCCCATGATCAGTACATCTGCTGAATGCATCGGTAGTACCTATAGGTGGGAGCCCTCTGTCAGAACAGCTTTAACATCGGGTAGTTTCAATGCGGATCCAAAGAAGGAGAAAATGATTCCACGCTCGCAATATCATCCGGTAGCCCTCTCCCACGTAGCCTCTACCTGTCGGCCTTCCACGATGTGTACCGCGATACGCATCGGTAGCACCTACAAGTGGTGGCACCCAAACAGGACAACTTTGAAGCTGGGGTGTTTCGACACACGACGATGTCGAAAGGAAGCACCCCACGTTCGCAAAGACGACCCTATGGGAAAGTCAACTACGCTCGATAATCACATATTGACTATAACGAATACTCTTGGACTCCCACACGAGTGCATTGCTCAGACGCGAGGGGTTACCTCTACTCTCACGCAGAAATATGCCCAAGGCATATTACCCAACAAGCGGTTCATATACGCACCTAGCACGAGTAGGCCTAACTTAATGCCAAAGCTACCGGTTTAACAAAACCGATACAACAAATGAATTCTCCTAAATTCCATTCAAGTGCATCTCACGGATGCAGGGTGGCGATTACATCGCTCGTGCACTAACTAATGAGGTACATCCTGACTACGGGTCGTACCCACGCCTATTTTAGATAGGCCTAATTAGTTTTAACATCCACATATATATTACAGAAGAATTATATCTTAGTTATGTACATGAACTACATGCATGATAACATATCAAATAATTATAGGGATACTCCCTAACATGGATAAAAAGCATAAATAGTATACATATCATGCATGGCTAAATAATATGCATACAAGCGCGCAAGCATATAAGCATATCTCATACAAGCATATAAGCATACAAGGAATACCCTAAAAATGCGTTGGATATTATCAACTTAAAAGGGAAGGGTCAAGCGCGATTTCGCGCACTAACAGGTGCATGCCAATATTCCAAACGAACCTGAGTCGAGTAGGAAATCGCATCTACTTACTCAGTTCGTACAAAGGGAGAGGGCGAGAGAGAGCTCATCATCTCTTGAAGTTGGTCATAGCTTTGCCCCATTAGCATGGGCGCAACAACTACACCACGCCTTCGAGTCTTATCGCAAGGGAATATTAGGCATGTGCTCGTTATAAACCCAGACTTAATCATGCTGGATATTTCAATTAATATGGTAGTATTACTCATAGGAACTACCTAAGGCATGCTTATTCTATACATTCACGAAAACACACATCACACATGCCCATACATGAAGGGCGCATGCATACATAATAATTCACACATGAATATGATACATAGGCAAGTATATGGTAGAAAAGGGGGTTCTACGCAATATACGAGCTATACAAGCCTAGAATGCAAATATCTAGCATATTTAGGGTGCAAAAAAGCCCCATGGATGCGCGATGCACGACAACGTGCATCGAGCGCTTCCCGAAGGGTTGGATCGAACAACTCACCACAACCCAGGTGTCACGCCCCAGGGCGGCCGTCCCCGGGACGCGGCAAGTGTATATATGATATCAGCAGTCTAAACAGGAGGTCAATAATATACCCTAAACAACATCAACAATGACAACACAGACAACAATGAGGCTGACATGATATATACACAAATAGCGGAAGCTAAAAGACTGAATCTGTAATTCAAAGACATATTACAGACTCGATACATAATCAACTGTCCTGTGAGAGCCAATATATACAACGACATCCAAATATAATACAAACGTGTGCCCAAGCACAGAATACAATACATACAATAAAAAAGGGATGCTGATAGCCTCTAACACTCGCGGAATGTGGCGCTGCTCCGCTACTGCTGAAGTCCCTCGGGGAGCTCCTCCTGCTGATCCGACTCAGATAACACTGGAGAAAAATATGTGTGAGGGGTGAGCCACACGCTCAGTGAATAGCACAACCCATGCATCACAATTCATATTAACCACAATTAATTATTCAAAGCCTCAAAGTGGTAGGAACTACACAATTCAGTGGGTCGCTACATCGCCGACCCACCACACCCTCACCCTCACCCTCCAATAGGTGACCCAGGATATTGGGACTGACTAGGCTGTTAATCACCCTTGGTCCACCGATAGTCTCTCCTCCACTCCGTAGACCACCTGGTCTACTCCCACATTCAGCACAGTCCGTCACCAAATCAGGAGGTGCCTACTGATGGGAGCCCTCTGTCAGGACAGCCTGTCTAACGCTGGGGCAGTCTCCATACCGATCCAACGAAGGGAACAGAAACAGCCTATCCACACGTATACGATCCACTTGGATCCGCGGTATTCCCTTAACTGAAAAAAAAGAAACCTTGGGAGGGCACCATGAGGTCCCGATATAGGATATCCCGACAACCAAACAAGGAACACGGAGTACCCTAGCCCGGGTCTCAACGTTGACTTCGCAAGGCCCCTTAATCCAGAGAAAAGAGACTCTACTAATGTCATGAATTCTTCAGAATTCCTCCAGGGCGCATAACCAAGATGCGGGGAACATATATAATAACCACCAGGTTATAATACTTACTAAGGCATGCAAAAATACCATAAGTTCGCATTTAATTTAATAAATTAAACTAATAGGACACATGCATAGGTCGAGGCTTTCCTAGCATGAAATATGGTGTCAGGATGCATGGCTCCTAAAGGTGCAAGTCCCTAACATACAAGGTCTAGGGTGGCATGCATACTACATACTAATCATGCTTGCATAGATTACATATTATACAAGTTAATATTAAACTATGGTGCCCCAGGGGAGGACGGTATACGCCCAAGTGCATATAGCGCCTCCCTACTGGGTTGGATTGTCCCACTCACCAATACCCGGGTCGACGCGTGACCATCCGTCAAGATCTGCAAGACAGGGTAATTAACACGGTGAGTAAAAATACACAATACATACAAAAATACGCTAAAAATACCCAACACTCGGACAAACGTACATACGGCCCGTACGCACGCGAGTCCGAGCACCCCGACTCACTCCCGAACCCCCGGGCAGCCATACGCACTGCCACCCAGGCGCACAGCCGCGCCCCAGCCCGCGCGCCCAGACGCACTGCCGAGCCCCTGCCCGCACGCCCAGACACGCTGCGCCGCGCGCACGCTCGTGCGTCCCGCGCGCACCGCGTGTCCAGCCCCAGGTGCACCCAAGCGCACTGCGCCCCAGCATAGCACCTCGCGTGCACACCCACACGCACTGCGCCTCAACGCAGCACCCCGCGCGCACTCCCGCTAGCCTCACTGCGCACACAGCATGCACTGCGCCTCTACGCAGCGCTCCGTGCGCACGCCCCCGCACGGCGCCCAGCGCGCAGCACCCGCACACCACCCGCTCAACCGCGCGCGCACCCGCGCGCACACGCGCGTGCCCTGCCAGCGCGCCTGACAGCGCCTGCCAGCCTGCCCTGCCTGCCTGCCTACCGCCTGCGCCTGCCTGCTTGCGCGCGTCGCTGAGCCCGCATGCATCTGAGCCCGCATGCCCTAACACCTCTTGTCATGCCCCAGGGCCGGCCGACCCCGGGACGCGGCAAGTGTATATATGATATCAGTAAACAGGAGTTCAATAACGTACTCACACAATAGCTAAAATGACTACACAGACAAGCAGGGCTGACATACTATATACACCAAATAACAGAAGCTAAAAGACTGAATCTGTAATCCAAAAACATATTACAGACTCGATACATAATCAACTGTCCTATGAGAGCCAATATATACAAAGACATCCAAATATAATACAACCACGTGCCCAAGCACGGAATATAATACATACGAGCGAAAGGGATGCTGATAGCCTCTGATACTCGCGGGACGTGGCGCTACTCCGCTACTGATGAAGTCCCTCGGGGTAGCAGAAGGCAAAAAGTGACACATATATAACACCGGTCGCCTGGCCTGGACTGGCACTGCCGCAATGGGTGCTGGATCCCACGCTGGCACCACATCGACTGGAATAGCGGCAGCCGCTGGCTGATCAAAGCGGGGCCGCTTCTTCTTGCGCTGTCCCTGGTCCGGGCTCCTGGGAGGTCTCTGCTCTACAGAAGGGGTTGGAACCCCCATGGAGGCCCTGAGGTCTCGCTCGACTGTCTTCGCCCGAGACACCAAGTCTGAGTACCTCGTGAATGCCTGCGAAGAGACGTGCACCCGAATGGTGCTAATAAGACCCATCTCGAATCGATGGCACAGCGTCTCCTCGTCCATCACCAAGGCTGGGGCGAACCTGGAAAGCCTCGTGAAGCGCGTAGAGTAGTCCACGACTGACATGGAGCCCTGCGTCAGCTGCTAAAACTCTTGCATCACGATCTAGCGCGTCGAAAATGGGAAGTACTCCTCCAGGAAATACCTCTGAAAACCCCGCCCATAGAAGCTGCTCCACTCCCTCGGGAATATCCACCGATTGAGTAGCCCACCAGTCGGCGGCGCTACCCTTCAGCATAAAGGTGGCCAGGGAGACACGCTGGCGATCGGTGCAGTGCATGGTCGAGAAGATCTTGTCCACCTCCATCAACCATCGCTCAGGGGAAAGGGGATCCGCCGACTGTCATGGAACTCGGGAGGGTGGAGCTTCAGAAAGGCAGTGAGGCCACTCTGGTGCACTTGCGCTGCCGCCTCTAGCTCTATCTCCCTCTCCTGGCGATCCTGAACTTCCGCCGCTGGAACCACCACGGGAGCAGAAGGTACATCGGGTACTACGGGCGGATCTGCCATCAAGGGGACCTGTGGAACTGCATCATGGGCCATCCTCAGCTCCTGAATTTCTCTAGCCTGCTCAGCTAACGCCCTTGCCTGGGCCTCTAATGCTCTCGTCTGAGTCTCCACTAGATGCGCTATCCGAGCGTACGCGCGCTCCCATGCAGGAGGCTCCTGTGCCGATCCTGGCCTCATAGCTGAGGACTCTCCAGTAGAATCCTCACCTCTGGCAGGTCCGGGAACCTCCAAAGGTCAAGAGGGACCACGTCCACGCATTCCTCTGTGAGGAGGCGTATCAGCAACCTAAGAAACCAGACACTAGGATCAGAATACTCATATAGAAATCCTAGGACTCATCTCTACGAAAAGAAGACCATTGGCTCTAATAGGACCAGGCTCTGATACCAACTTTTGTCACGCCCCAGGGCGGCCGTCCCCGGGACGCGGCAAGTGTATATATGATATCAGCAGTCTATACAGGAGGTCAATAACATACTCTAAACAACAGCTAAAATGACAACACAGACAAAAGCAAGGCTGACATGATATATACACAAATAGCGGAAGCTAAAAGACAGAGTCTGTAATTCAAAAACATATTACAGACTCGATACATAATCAACTGTCCTGTGAGAGCCAATATATACAATGACATCCAAATATAATACAAACGTGTGCCCAAGCACAGAATACAATACATACAATAAAAAAGAGATGCTGATAGCCTCTAACACTCGCGGAATGTGGCGCTGCTCCGCTACTGCTGAAGTCCCTCGGGGAGTTCCTCCTGCTGATCCGACTCAGATAACACTAGAGAAAAATAAATGGGAGGGGTGAGCCACACGCTCAGTGAATAGCACAACCCATGCATCACAATTTATATTAACCACAATTAATTATTCAAAGCCTCAAAGTGGCAGGAACTACACAATCTAGTGGGTCGCTACATCGCCGACCCACTACACCCTCACCCTCACCCTCTAAAAAGGTGACATGGTCTATTGGGACTGACTATGCTGTTAATCAGCCATGGTCCACCGATAGTCTCTCCTCCACTCCGTAAGCCGCCTGGTCTACTCCCACAATTCAGCACAGTCCGAACCCAAATCAGGAGGTGCCTACTGATGGGAGCCCTCTGTTAGGAAGGCCTGTCTAACGCTGGGCAGTCTCTATACGGATCCAACGAAGGGAACAGAAACAGCCTATCCACACGTATATGATCCACTTGGATCCGCGGTATTCCCTTAACCGGAAAAAGAAACCTTGGGAGGGCACCATGAGGTTCCGATATAGGATATCCCGACAACCAAACAAGGAACACGGGTACCCTAACCAGGGTCTCAACGCTGACTTCGCAAGGCCCCTTAATCCAGAGAAGGGAGACTCTACTAATGTCATGAATTCTTCAGAATTCCTCCAGGGCGCATAACTAAGATGCGGGGAACATATATAATAACCACCAGGTTATAATACTTACTAAGGCATGCAAAAATACCATAAGTTCGCATTTAATTTAATAAATTAAACTAATAGGACACATGCATGGGTCGAGGCTTTCCTAGCATGAAACATGGTGTGAGGATGCATGGATCTTACACATATCCTAAGGGTGCAAGTCCCTAACATACAAGGTCTAGGGTCGCTCGCCCTGCGCGCACTGCGCCCCTTGCGCAGCACCCGCACACCGCCCGCTCGCCTCTCTGCGCGCACTGCGCCCCCTTTGTAGCACCCGCACACCTCCCGCTCGCCTCTCTGCGCGCACTGCGCCCCCTACGCAGCAACCGCACACCTCCCGCTCGCCCTGCGCGCACTGCGTCCCTTGCGCAGCAACCGCACACCTCCCGCTCGCCCCGCGGACTCCAGATCCGACTCAGATGACACTGGAGAAAAATATGATGCGAGGGGTGAGCCACACGCTCAGTGAACAGCACAACCCATGCATCATAGCTTATATTAACCACAACCAGATATTATTTAATCCACAATCACATTACTCAAGCCACAAAATGGCAGCAACTCCGCAATCCAGTGGGTCGCTACCGCCAACCCACTACACCCTCACCCTCACCTCTCAATGGGTGACCAGATATTGGGACTAATTACACAAAACCAGCGGGTCGCTACCGCCACCCGCTACACCCTCACCCTCACCCCTCAATGGGTGACCTAGGCTCTTGGGACTGACTAGGCTGTTGGTCACCCTTGGTCCACCGATAGTCTCTCCCCACTCCGTAGGTCGTTTGGCCACTCCCACATTCAGCACAGTCCTTCTACCAAATCAGGAGGCGCCTACTGATGGGAGCCCCTACACGGGACGACCTTTCCAACACCGGGGTAGTCTCTACAAGGATCCAACGAAGGGAACAGAATAGCCTATCCATCGCATATGATCCACTCGGTTCCGCAGACAACACATCCTAACTCTGGTGTCATGAATTCTTCAGAATTCCTCCAGGGCGCATAACCAAGATGCGGGGAATATGCATAATGACATTTACTAACAAGGGATGTCATATTAATTATCAACAAGAGTTATAATATTATTGGGACAAGAAACCTTGGGAGGGCAGCATGAGGTCCCGATACAGGACATCCCGACAACCAAACAAGGAACACGGAGTACCCTAACCCGGGTCTCAATGTTGACCTCGCAAGGCCCCTCCCTATAATATTATACAAGGCATGCTAGCATTTAATTTAATAATCAAACTAATAGGACGCATGCATAGGCCGAGGCTTCCTAGCATGGGAACATGGTGCATGGCTCTTACACATAATCCTAAGGGTGCAAGTCCCTAACATACAAGTCTAGGGTGGCATGCATTCTACATTTAATCATGAATCTCATGGATTATACCTTACAACAGTTAATATAAATCCATGGTGCCCCAGGGGAGGACGGTACACGCCCAAGTGCGTATAGCGCCTCCCAACTGGGTTGGATTGTCCCACTCACTGGTATCTGGGTCGTCGCGCGACCGTCCGTCAAGATCTGCAAGACAGGTATTTAACTAGGTGAGTAAAATCCACAAACATCACAAAAATACACAAAACATTCCAAAAGTACCCAACACTCGGGCAAACGTACATACTGCCCGTACGCACGCTAGCCCGAGCACTCCGGCTCACTCCCGCACCACAGGCAACCACCCGCACGGCCACCCGACCTCCCGGGTGCACCGCCGCGCCTCAGCCCGCGCACCCAGCGCACCGCCGAGCCCCCTGCCCGCCGCCTGGACACGCCGCCGAGCCTCCCGGGTGCACCGCGCACCCTCTGCGCCCCGCCGCAGCAGCCCGCACGCACCCTGCACGCCCCGCGCTGACCCGCGAGCACACCGCACGCCCCGCGCGCCCAGCGCCTTGCCCCGCGCGCACCCCACGCGCACCTCCAACCCCGCTCTGCGCGCACCACCAGCCTCGCCCCGCGCGCACCACGCGCACACCACCCGCTCGCACCCACTGCCCTCCTCACCGCGCGCACGCCTGCGCCTCTGCCCAGCGCCCCGCGCGCATGCTCCTCTACAGTGCCCAGCGCCCAGCGCTCAGCACCCGTGACCAGCTCCCAGCGCTCAACGCCCAGTACCCAGGACCCTCACTCAGCGCCCACGCGCACGCCCGCGCAACACGCGCTCAGTGCGCCTGGCAGCACGCGCCCAGCGCGCCTGGCAGCACGCGCCCAGCCGCCTACCAGCCTGTCCGCGCTGCTACCCGCGCTGCCTACCTGCACGCATCACCGAGTGGCCTGAGCACCGCTCGCCTGTACGCCCAGCCACTGCCTGCCTGATGCCCGAGCACCCCCTGCCCTGCACGCCTGCGCGCCCAGCCTGCCAGCCCGGCCTGCCAGCGCGCACAGCCCAGCCAATCCTACCCGCATGCCTCCCCATGCACCCCCCGAGCGCACGCCCGCCGCGCGCCCGACAAACTGGTGCGCCTGCTCCCAGCCTACCCGGGGCAGCTAGCCCTGCCATCCCACCCAGCGCGCCCAGCACCCAGCACGCCCAGCGCCAACCCGAGCGCACGCCCGCTCGCACGCGCGCGCGCGCCCTGCCGCTGCTCGCCTGCTGCGCCTGCCTGAGCGCTGCCTGTGCTGCCTGCTGCCCGGGACTGCAACCCCCATGCTCGAGCACCTCCACCACCCATCCATCGGCCTCCGACCGCCCCCAACCACCTCCAACAGCCACCCACAGCCGCCGACCACCACTCAACCCCAAATCCACCCTCCTAACATACATCTAAGCATGAAAAGAGAGGAAAAAGGGCTTACCAAGGGGAGGAAGAGATGTTCGGTTGCTCTCCGCGCACCGAAACCTTTCCCCAAAGGCCTCCAACGCCGGGATCTTCCTTGGCCCTCGAATTGGCCCAAATCAGAGGAGAAAAGAGAGGGGGAGAAGGGGCAAAACTCGCTGGAATTCGAATTTGAAACCACCGGGGTGTAGATCGGGACCCGATCTACACTTCATATGCTTTAGGTTTTAAGCTTTGAGGGCTCTAAGGGGCTCAAATGGAAGAAAAGGAGAGAGGGGAGAGAGAGAAAGCTTTTGGTAGGGATGATGAATAGTGACAATCTAATTTTAGATTTCACTTATATAGCAAGTCACTTAAAATACCCGGATACGCCCCGAAACTGTGAAATTTTGGAAACGTTACCGGAATTCGATGAAATTTTTGTGAGAGGCCTAAAATGGCACCAGGACACCAAATATGCAGTTAGATTTCCAATCGGAGTCCTCTAACTCAGGACGATAGCTAACAGTCCAAAAATTAGCGATTCCGATCGAAAACCGAAAAAATGAAAAACTGCCAGAACGCTCTAACGGTTACCAGCAGGCTAAAAGTGACATATATAACACCTCTAACCGCCCCAACAGCCCCCCCCCCCCAACACCCCAACAGCCATTCACACCCAAAAACACCTCCTAAACATGCATCTAAGCAAGAAAGGAAAGGAAGAAAACTCACCCAAAGAAGAGGAAGGGAAGGGAGGGAAGATCGGGTGCTCTTCGCGCACCGAAACACCACCTCCAAGACCACCACCACGAAGGTCTCCACTCAGCCAAAGAGGGGCTGAAAACAAAGGAGAAGAGGGTCCATTAGAGGAGGAAAAACAAAGGGAAATGAAGATCCAAGACCATGGATGGATAGATCGGGTCCTCACCTATCTTTTCTCCTTCTATGGATTCTCAATCCAACACCTCTAGCTAGGTCATATGGAGGTTTTAAAGAGAGGGGAGAGAGAGATTTTAAGTGGAGAAGATGATGAATAGTGGGGGCTCTAATGTTGTCGTGGGATTTTATTATACTCACACACCCACCACACATACTCACACCCACTCACTTAGGGCTAATTAATTAGGTTTAGGCTAGGTTTAGGTGCACTTAGGTGAGATTTGACCTTAGTCAACCCAACCACACTAAAATCCAAAAGACTTCTCGCTCAGTCAAAACCCGGATACGCTTCGAAACTGCGAAATTTTGAAATGTTACCGGTAATCGATGAAATTTTCGTGAGTGGCTTGAAATGGCACCAGGACACATAATATGCAGTTAGATTTTCAATCGGAGCCCTCTAACTCAGGGTGATAGCTAAAAGTCCAAAATTTTAGCGGTTCCGATCAAAAAATGAAAAACCTGAAAAATTGCCAGAATGCTCCAATGGTTACCAGAAGGCTAAAAGTGACACATATATAACACCAGGTCGATGCCTGACCGATCGCCAAGAATTGCAAGACAAGGGTATCCAAGTTGGTGAGTAAAATCCCATTAAAACACTTAGACATGCACGCATACGGGCTCGCACGCACGTACGCACGCATGCCCGAGTGCTCCAACACCTACCCGATCCCTTGGGCACTCGCACTGGCGCCTTGCCTTGGCACCCAGACGCGCTGCCCCCCACGCGCGCACTCGTGCGCACAGCTTGCGCGCACCGCACGTCTGCCAACACCCCGCGCGCACGCCCGCGTGCCCGCGCGTATGTGCACATGCTCGCCCATCTACAGCCCCGCGCGCGTGCCCAGCCACCCAACACCCCTCCCCACCCCCCCACCCCTCACACACCCTAACTCAATCATCTAGCATGCATGACCCATCTACAGCCCCTAACACATGAAAAATCAAAGAAAAGAAGGGGAAGAGCTCACAAAGGGAGGGGGAATGAAAAGGGGAGATTCGGGGGCCCTCAATGCACCCGCGACCACCTCAACCACCACCACCACTACCACCACCTCCACAGCCTCTCCTCAACCTTCTTTGGCTGAAAAACGGTGGGGGGGGGGGGGGGAAAGCCATGAGAGGGAGCTTGAGAGAAGAGAAACCACAACAACAACAACACATACACACAAACACGCCTTCTTGTGTTTCTTCTTACTTCTTGTGCTCCTTCTCCTTCTTTTGCTTCTTCAAAGCACACACACACACTCAAAACAGAGAGTGGGAGGGAGTGACATTTGGGCATTTTATAGCCAAAAGAGGGGTCCAAATGACCAAATGGTTCCTGACTCAAAATTTTGGACAGGCTTTATTAGAACACCCATAACTTCCACAATATAGCTCTGAATTGCACAATTCAAAATCCATTGGAACACCAGGAAGATTATCTACAAATTTCATGTTTATGCTCAGATCAAATAACCTCTCCAAATATTTCAAAATTTGAACTAAACATCGAACAGGGCTGCTGCCAGGACTTTCTCATCCCCGGGGTACACTTGGAAAAATACCCATAACTTTTACTACATGAATCCAGTTGATCCAATTCCATTTTTGTATGAAAGCTAACTCAAAACTGAAAATCTCATGCTAAAATAATATTTAAACCTCTTCATATTGGGTATTAACAAAATAAAATCCGAATACCAATCAGAATGCATAACTTCTTCAAAGACGTCAGAATGCGACGTGAATTTACAGGTAGGCCAATGCCAATACCAGGAGAACAATTATGCACACAGATTTTCAATCAGAGTACTCCAACTCTTGCAGATGGCTATAAGCCAAAATTTTAGCGACTCCGATCGAAAAAGAATAAGGCTCCAAATGACATAGGCATGACACACCGGCCGACTGGGTCCCTTATAACCGAAAAAGACCCTCTCACTCCCGCGCGTTTTTAAAACGGTTTCTCTCCCTCCAGTACTTCTTCTTCATTTCAAACAGAAAAACTTGCTTTCTTTGCTTCAGATTTGTTTGATTTCGCTCTAGATCACTCCTTTCTTCTTGATTTCACTCTAGATCACTCCTTTCTTCTTGATTTCGAAGCCCTAGTTTCCTTTGGGGTTTTCCTTTCTTTGCAAAATCGGAGGAGATGACGAAGGGGAAGAGGACGACCTCAATGATGAAGCGCCTCAGGTCTTCCCTGTAGATACCCCAATTTTGACCGTCCAAAAAGACAAAAAAATACTTCAAGTAATACTTAGGAGTGACCACATTTGGACATCTAATAGAAAACTCCCTTAAAAACCAAAATCGGAAACCCTAGTCCAACCTGAGACCTGGACAGAGGCGGCTACTTGAGAGTAGCCGCCCCATACCAGGCGGATAGTTTCAACTAGTCGGCCCCTAACCGACCCCAAACTGCCTTCCTGGGATTTGACATAAAGCAGCATGATTGTGGTGGATTGTCCCTTTTAGCCGCCCCATCTCAGCCGGTTCAAACTTAGTAACCGACCCAAGCCACCGCTTGTCAGAAATGGGACGTTTGGCAAGTTATGATGGGGGCGGCTAGTTGCAACTAGCCGCCCCTCACCTAGACATTGTCAGAGAACAAAGATCTAATGGAAGGTCAAATCAAGCACCTTATTACCCATTTTGATCTATTATCCAGTGGACACTCCCCTACACCTTTTGTACTTTAAATAGGGGGACTTCTTCCATCATCAAGAATTCATATCCATATCACACATAAAATCACCCATTCCTCCCTAAGCCATACCCACACTCACAAACCCTTCCCCACTTAAAACCCTTGAGAGAGAGAGAGAGCTCTATTTTGAGAGAAAAATCAATTTTCCTACACAAAATCACTCTCCAAATCCACTCTCCAAAACCCAGGTTAAACCCAGCTTAACCATTGCCAACACCCAAACCAAACCCGACCCAGATTCTGCCGAAATAGAGCCAGACACCAAGCGACTAAACACAACTAGCCCCCCCTGCCCAACAGCTCAGAACAACTAGCCGACCCTCACCTACACACTGATTTCCCAAAACCTCCTTTAGTCAAGTTCCCAAAGCAGAAGAGGATCCCTGTTTTTCACCTCTATGTGCGGCGTGCCCGTATCTCAGAGTGGAGACCCCACAAACTCCCCCACGAAGGCGATAAAATCCGACCCAACTTTTCCTGCTTTTTGAGAAAGCAGGTGGCGATCACAACTACCCCTGAATCTTCCTGAGGACCTGTCGGCCGCCTCAGCCAAGACCAAAAACCCCTTCCCCCTTCCGAGAGACGATCCGACCAAGCTTGCCAAGGCACGCACCAGATCAAAACCTCCGAAAAACCCCCACACATGCAACCGCAATCGGGACCCAAAAAACCCGGAACGAAACATCCTTTTTCAGAGGCCCACCCGCACGCCGCGCCGAACCCCCTGAGGGGAACCCCTTCCGAAAAACAATACTGACAGCCTAGCGATCACGGTGGGACCTCCCACATGAAAACAACCAAAGGTAAACCCCCTTCTGCTCCCCTCCGTAACTTGACTAGAATGCCATCACCCCTCTAGGAAAGCTAGGATTTACCAACCCTCAAGTCTGACCCTTCTCTACTTTGCATTACAACATCCTTTACTACTTTAAGCCGCACATAGCTGCGCACCCTCTTACCAATTTAATCTCATCTCTTTACTGCTTTAAGCCGCACACAGCTATGCACCCTTTACTACTTTA
>JAUJYN010000026.1:1758576-1801352 GCA_030737835.1 Acorus gramineus | reverse complement strand
CAGTTCCGGGGCGTATACGGGTTTTTAAGTGACTTGCTATATATATATGAGATCTAAAAATCAGATTGCACTATTCATCATCCCTACCAAAGCTTTTTCTCTCTCCCCTCTCTCCTTTTCTCCCATTTGAGCCCCTTAGAGCCCTCAAACCCAAAAACCTAAAGCATAGAAAGTGTAGATCGGGTCCCGATCTACACCCCGGTGCTTTCAAATCCCGATTCCGGCCAACCTAGCCCTCCCATCCGCCCTCTCTTCTCCTCAGATCCGAGCCAAATCGGAGGTGAGAGTTGGTCTTGGTGGTAGAGACCGTTGGGGAGGCGTTTCGGTGCGCGGAGAGCAACCGGACATCCCTTCCTCCCCCTTGGTAAGCTCTTTTTCCTCTTCTTTTTGGCTTAGATGCATGTTAGGAGGGGGGTTTTGTGTTTGGGTGGTGGTCGGCGGCTGTGGGAGGCTGTCGGAGGTGGTTGGGGGCGGTCGGAGGCCGTCGGAGGCCGATGGATGGGTGGTGGAGGTGCTCGGGCATGGGGGGGTTCTATTTCGGGCAGCAGGGAGCACAGGCAACAGCACAGGTAGCGCATCAGGCTGGGTGCGCGCGTGCGTGCGCGCGGGGGGAGCTGGTGGCCAGCAGGACGCGTGTGCTGGCCTGTGCGCGGGTGTGCTGGGGGTGCTGGTCGAGCGGCTGGTGTGGGGTGTGGTCGAGCGGCTGGTGCGAGGACGGTCGAGCGCTGGTGCGTGCTGGCGAGCGGCAGTGTGAGGCTGGTCGAGCGACGGTGCGGAGCTGTGCGCGCGGGCGCGCGGGGCGAGGCGCTGGCGCGCGGGGCGTGCGTGTGCTCGCGGGCCAGCGCGGGGGGGTGCGCGCGGGCTGCTGCGCTGGGCGCAGTGGGCGCGCGTGCACCCGGGGGCGGCTGCGGTCCAGGGCGGCGTGCAGGGGCCCGGCGGGCGCGGAGTGCGCGGGCTGAGGCGCGGCGGTGCACCCGGGCGGTCGGGTGGCCGTGCGGGTGGTTGCCGGGGGTGCGGATGGTTGCCGGGGTGCTCGGGCTAGCGTGCGTGCGGGTCGTATGCACGTTTGCCCGAGTGTTGGGTGTTTGTTTGTGGGTTTTGTGTATTTTGAGTCTTTGGTAGTATTTGTGGATTTTACTCACCAGTTGATACCCTGTCTTGCAGATCTCGACGGACGGTCGCGCGTCGACCCGACTTCCGGTGAGTGGGACAACCCAACCCAGTTTGGGAGGCGCTACATGCACTTGGGCGTGTACCGTCCTCCCCTGGGGCACATAGTTAGTATTAACTGTTTACTATAATCCATGCAAGCATGATGTATGTGTAGAATGCATGCCACCCTAGACTTGTATGTTAGGGACTTGCACCCTTAGGATTTGTGCATGAGCCGTGCATCCTGTCACCCCGTTATCATGCTAGGAAAGCCCTGACCTATGCATGCGTCCTATTAGTTTGATTTATTTACTTAAATGCAAACTTGTAATATTGTTAGCATGCCTTGGGGAATATAAGGGGGCCTTGCGAGGTTAACATTGAGACCCGGGTTAGGGTACTCCGTGTTCCTTGTTTGGTTGTCGGGATGTCCTACATCGGGACCTCAGGTTACCCTCCCAAGGTCTCTTTTCCTCATTTTATCTTAAGTATTTCCCCGCATCTTGGTTATGCGCGCTGGAGGAATTCTGAAAGAATTCAAGACATTAGAGTTGTAGAGATGTGCTGTCAGCGGATCCGAGTGGATCATATGCGATGGATAGGCTGTTCTGTTCCCTTCGTTGGATCCGTGTAGAGACTACCTCGCGTTAGAAAGGTCGTCCCGTGCAGGGGCTCCCATCAGTAGGCGCCTCCTGATTTGGTAGAAGGACTGTGCTGAACGTGGGGGTGGCCAAACGACCTACGGAGTGGGGAGAGACTACCGGTGGACCAAGGGTGACCAACAGCCTAGTCAGTCCCAAGAGCCTATGTCACCTATTGAGGGGTGAGGGTGAGGGTATGGTGGGCCGGCGATGCGACGACCCACAGGATTGTGTATGGATGATTATCAGCCCATTAAGTCCCAATACCCTTTGTCACCTATTGAGGGGTGAGGGTGAGGGTGAGGGTTGTGGTGGTTCGGCGATGTAGCGAACCACCGGTCTTGTGATTGATTATGCCACTTTGGGCTTTTGCTATGAATTGTGGTTAATATAAACTGTATGCATGGGTTGTGCTATTCACTGAGCGTGTGGCTCACCCCTCGCATAAAATCTTTTTCAGTGATCACTGAGGAGGACTTGAAGGAAGAGCTTCCCGAGCGACTACACCAGTAGCGGAGTAGCGCCACGTCCCTCGAGTTTTGAGGCCATCAGCATCCTTCTCTTTGTTGTATGTATATATTTCTGTGCTTGGGCACCTAGTTTGGATTTTGTATGGATTGTATTTGTGTGTATATGGACATGTTGGCTCTCACAGGACATATGATTATGTATATAGTCTGTAGTATGTTTTGATTACAGATTCAGTCTTTTAGCTTCCGCATTTGGTGTATATATTATGTCAGCCCTGCTTTTATCTGTGTTGTCATTTTAGCTGTTGTGTGAGTATATTATTGAACTCCTGTTTACTGATATCATATATACACTTGCCGCGTCTTGGGGACGGCCGCCCTGGGGCGTGACAAAAGTTGGTATCAGAGCCTGGTCCTGTCAGAGCCAATTGTCTTCTTTTTCGTAGAGATGAGTCCTAGGATTTCTATATGCGTATTCTGATCCTAGTGTCTAGTTTTCTTAGGTTGCTGATATGCCTCCTCGCAGAGGACAGCGCGGACGTGGTCCCTCTCGACCCTTGGAGGTCTCCGGACCTGCCAGAGTCGAGGATGCTATTGGTGAGTCCTCAGCCGCGAGGCCAGGATCAGCGCAGGAGCCTCCTGCCTGGGAGTGCGCGTTTGCGCGGTTAGCGGATTTGGTGGAGACCCAGACCAGAGTATTAGCAGATCAGGCACGGGAGATACAGGAGCTGCGGGCGGCCCGCGAGGCAGTTCCGCAGGTTCCTCTGGTGGCAGACCCACCTGCGGTACCCGATGTACCCCCAGTCCCCGTGGTGGTCCCGGCGGTCAGAGTTCAGGATCCTCAGGAGAGGGAGGCGGGGCTAGAGGCTGCAGCGAGGGTGCAGCAGAGTGGCCTCTCAGCCTTTCTGAAGCTTCATCCTCCCGAGTTCCAGGGTCAGACGGAGGACCCCCTTGCTCCAGAGAGATGGTTGATGGAGGTGGATACCATCTTCTCGACGATGCTTTGCACAGACCGCCAGCGAGTCTCCCTGGCCACATTTATGCTGAAGGGTAGCGCTGCCGACTGGTGGGCTACTAGATCAGTGGACATCCCAGAGGGATTGGAGCAGCTCACATGGGCGGGATTCAGAGATATTTGTTGGAGGAGTATTTCCCCTTCTCGACGCGACAGATAGTGATGCAGGAGTTTGAGCAGCTGACTCAGGGCACTATGTCCGTCGCTGACTACTCCACGCGATTCACGAGGCTGTCCAGATTCGCTCCAGCTTTGGTGATGGACGAGGAGACGAGGTGCCGTCGATTCGAGCTCGGTCTCAGCAGTGCCATCCGAGTGCACGTCACCTCCCAGGCATTCTCGAGGTACTCCGACTTAGTGTCTCGAGCGAAGACCGTCGAGAGAGACCTCGGGATCCAGGTGAGGGCTTCGACCCCGTTGACAGAGCAGAGGCCACCCAGGAGCCAGGACAGAGGACAGCGCAAGAAGAAGAGGCCCCACTTTGAGCAGTCAGTGGCTGCCTCTCCTCCAGTAGATGCGGTGCCAGTGCGAGGTCCGGCACCCATCGCAGCAGTGCCAGTCCAGACGAGGCGACCGGAGACGAGGCGCTGTTATCACTGTCAGCGCGTCGGGCATATTCTGTATAATTGCCCCGACGCTGGCCGACCCAAAGTGATGCCTCAGCAGCAGCAGCAGCAGTTGCAGCAGCAGCCGTTTCAGCAGCGCCAGCAGCAGCAGCAGCCTCAGCGCCAGCCACAGCAGCAGCCTCAGCGTCAGCAGCAGCAGCCACAGGGTGGCCGTGCTGATCAAAGGAGGCAGCCAGCGCAGCCGGCGAGGCGTGCCCCTGCTCCTCAGCCTCAGTTCGTCCAGGGCGACTGGCAGCGCTTTCGGCAGAGGAGGCCCAGGCATCAGGCAGCGTGGTCAGAGGTACTGTTCAGATCTCCCAGCTTCCTGCTTATGTACTTTTGTTTGATTCCGGAGCCACCCACTCGTTTGTGTCTCCCGCTTTCGTGAGACGGACGGGTGTGGCGTCCGCTCCTTTAGATGCCGTATTAGAGGTATCGTTGCCCGTGGGAGACCGTATTCTCCTCAGTTCTGTGTACCGAGAGTGTACGGTAGAGATCGCGGAGCATGAGTTTCCGGTGGAGCTGGTGGAGCTTGCTATGTCGGATTTTGATGCCATCCTGGGGATGGATTGGCTTGCAGCTAGTCATGCCAGCATCGACTGTTTTGCCAAGTCGGTGTCGTTCCACCTTCCTGGTCGGAGGTCCTTCCGGTTTCTGGGCGATCGAGACGTAGCTCCTGGGGCGTGACATACATTAATTTATACCAATAACATATATCCTTAACTAACTGAAGTTTTTCAATAATGCAGTATTGGCTCTGTGAACACACTAGCATAATTCACTCAACACAAGACAACAAATTTCCACGTTTCTTGAAATGGGATCTGCGCAAACTGCACAGAGAGATGAACAAGATAAAAATAAAGAAAATAAAAATAATAGTATTTCATGTAATTTTAAAGAAAAAAAATAATAGGTATTGCATGTGTGATCATTAACTTGAGTGTTGCTGCTTTTTATTTTTGAGATACACCTTGTATCTCAATAACATTATGCATATATAAACGTGGATGGTGAATCTTAAAAACACTAGACGTATATGTGAGGGGTGTATCTTAAACAAATAATGTGAGTACATGTATGTGATTGCCTTAGGTACTGTTGTATCTTAAAAAATAAATTATACATTCATTGAGTCTTCCCTTATTCTCATATTTATTTTCCTTTTAAGATACATCTATAACTGAATAACCAAAATAAATTCATGATTGATATGTATTTAAGTATTGCTGAATTTCGTTTTTAGTTAATATTGAATCTTAAAACTTCTGGGTATGTATTGTGCCTATTGTAGGTTTTCATTGAGGAGCTTAGTGCCAGTCTAAATGAACTGAGATATCTTAACACTAGGGCCCCTTCTCAAGGCCAATCAGAGGCTGAAGATGACGAGGATGAGTGTTATATATGTGTCACTTTTAGCCTTCTGGTCACCTTTGGGACATTTCTGGCAGTTTTTCAACTTTTTCTTTTTTCGATCGGAACCGCTAAAATTTTGGACTTTTAGCTATCATCATGAGCTTGAGAACTCCGATTGAAAATCTAACTGCACATTATGTGTCCTGGTGCCATTTCAAACCACTCACGAAAATTTCATCGAATTCCGGTAACGTTCAGAATTTGGCAGTTCCGAATCGTATCCGAGAGGGAATGTCAAAGGGGGACTTGACCAAGTCAAAGAGGACTTTGACCAAGTCAAGTTTGACCATTGACTTGGTCAATTTCTTTTGTTTGTTTGTGTGGTTGGGTTGACTCAAGTCAATCCCACCAAAAGCAAGTGTGTGAGTGTGTGAGTGTGAGTGTGTGAGTGTGTGTGTGTGTGCCATTAGGCGTCCCCCTTCTCTTCTCTTCTCTTCTCTCTCTCTCTCCACTCACTCACTCCCTCTTCTTTTTCCATTAGAGGTAGTAGAAGAAGAAAAAAGAAACCCTAGAAGGGAAAAAGAAAGGTAAGGGTGATCTACCCTTGTATGGTTTTTGTTTTGATTTCCCCTTTCTCTACCTCCTCTCATGGCCTCCCATTCTCCCCTGTTTCAGCCATTTTAGGGCTGAGAGTGGCTGAGGTGGTGGTGTCTTGGTGGTGGCGATTTGGTGCGCGAAGGGCACCCGAGTTCCCTTTTCTTCCTCTCTTGGGTAAGTCCTCCTCCCTAGCTTGTTTAGATGCTTGTTTAGGGTGTGTGATTGGTATGCATGCTATGCATGGTGTTAGGGGGTGTGGGAGGGCTGAGGAGGGGGGGAAGGGGCTCGGGCGCGCGTGCGGGTCATCCGTGCGCGTGCGCGCACGTCTGGCGCGCAGCGGCTGCGCACGTACGCGCAGACGCGGCGGGAGTGCGGGCGGCGCTGCTGGGCGCGCGGTGCGCGCGAGCGTGCGCGCTCGGCGCAGCGGTCTAGGCGCGCGGGCAGGGGCGCGGCAGTGCGCCAGGGGCGCAGGGGCGCGTGCGGGCGTGCGCATTCGTGCGTGCGCGTGCGGGGGGCCATGCGTATGGCTGCCCGAGGGTTCGGGAGGGTGTCGGGGCACTCGGACTCGCGTGCGTACGCGCGTGCTCGCATGCGTGCGGGTCCGTATGCATGCTTGTCCGAGTATTGGGTATTTCTAGTAAATTTCTTATGTATTTGTGTAGTTTACTCACCATATTGAATGCCCATGTCTTGCAGATCTTGACGGACGGTCACGCAACGACCCGGGTTTCGGTGAGTGGGACAATCCAACCCAGTAGGGAGGCGTTCGATGCACGTAGGCGTGCATTGCCCTCCCCTGGGGCACCATAATTGTATTAACTTGTAATAAATGTAAAACTATGCATGCATGATTAATATGATGTATCCATGCCACCTTAGACTTGTATGCTAGGGATATGCACCCTTATCATGTATAGAGGCCTATGCATGCCTAGACACCAAGCCCCGAACTATGTATGTTCCCATCTAGTTTAATCTAATTAAATCAAAATGAGAGCATATAGTTATAAGCATGCCTTAGAGAATATTATAACCTTGTTGTTATAATATATGTTCCCCGCATCTTAGTTATGCGCCCTGGAGGAATTCTTGAGAATTCATGACATTATTAGAGTTACAATCGGTGTCGACGGATCCAAGAGGATCGTATCCGTGTGAGTAGGCTGTCTTCTCCTTTTGGTTGGATCCGATGTAGGGACTCCCCGGCGTTGGCTGACCTGACAGAGGGCTCCCGTCCGTAGGTACCTCCGATGCGTCGGACAGTACTGATAGTGGGAGTATACCAGGTGGAGGCTACGAGGGTGGGAGAGGCTACCGGGTGGACCAGGGGTGGAGAGCGGTCTAGTATGCCCCAAGAGGCCCATGTCACCCCCGGAAAGGGTGAGGGTGAGGGGGGAGGTGGGTTGGCGATGAAACGACCCACTAGAATGTGTAGTTGTTCCCGTGTTAGGGACTATAAATCATTTAAGGTTAATATGAATTGTGATGCATGGGTTGTGCTATTCACTGAGCGTGTGGCTCACCCCTCGCATATATTTTTCTCCAGTTATATCTGAGTCGGATCTGAAGGAGGAGCTCCCCGAGGCACCACTGACGTAGCGGAGCAGCGCCACGTTCTGCGAGTGAGAGGCCATCAGCATCCCCTTTTCGATTGTATGTATTGTTATCCGTGCTTGGGCACACGTTTGTATTTGGATGTCATTGTGTATATTGGCTCTCACAGGACAGTTGATTATGTATCGGGTCTGTAATATGTCTTTGAATTACAGACTCAGTCGTTTAAGCTTCCGCTATTTGTATATATTATGTCAGCTACCTTATTGTCTGTGTTGTCATTTTCGATGTTGTTTAGAGTATTTTATTGATCTCCTGTATAGACTGCTGATATTATATATATTTGCCACGTATCGGGGACGGCCGCCCTGGGGCGTGACAAAAGTTGGTATCAGAGCCTGGTCCTGTCAGAGCCAATTGTTTTCTTAGAGATGAGTCCTAGGATTTCTATATGAGTATTCTGATCCTAGTGTCTGTTTTCTTAGGTTGCTGATATGCCTCCTCGCAGAGGAATGCGTGGACGTGGTCCCTCTCGGCCTTTGGAGGTTCCCGGACCTACCAGAGGCGAGGATGCTACTGGAGAGTCCTCGGCTATGGGGCCAGGACCGGCGCAGGAGCCTCCTGCATGGGAGCGTGCTTACGCTCGTATCGCAGATCTGGTGGAGACTCAGACTAGGGCACTGGAGGCCCAGACTAGGGCGTTAGCTGAGCAGGCACGAGAGATCCAGGAGCTGCGGGCGGCCCGCGAGGCAGTTCCACAGGTCCCCTTGGTGGCAGATCCACCGGTGGTGCCCGACGTACCCCCTGTCCCCGTGGTGATTCCGGTGGTGGGAGTTCAGGATCCCCTGGAGAGGGAGGTGGAGCTAGAGGCTGCAGCACGAGTGCATCAGAGCGGCCTCACTGCCTTTCTGAAGCTCCACCCTCCCGAGTTCCATGGCCAGACGGCGGACCCCTTGCCCCTGAGCGTTGGTTGATGGAGGTAGACAAGATCTTCTCGACCATGCACTGCACCGACCGCCAGCGTGTCTCCCTGGCCACCTTCATGTTGAAGGGTAGCGCCGCCGACTGGTGGGCTACCCGATCGGTGGACATCCCCGAGGGAGTGGAGCGACTTCTATGGGCTGGGTTCCGGAGATACTTCCTGGAGGAGTACTTCCCGTTTTCGACACGCCAGATCGTGATGCGAGAGTTCGAGCAGCTGACGCAGGGCTCCATGTCAGTCGCTGACTACTCCACACGCTTCACGAGGCTTTCCAGGTTCGCCCCCGCCTTGGTGATGGATGAGGAGACGCGATGCCGTCGTTTTGAGATGGGTCTCATTAGCACCATCCGGGTGCATGTCACTTCTCAGGCGTTCACGAGGTACTCAGACTTGGTGTCTCGGGCGAAGACAGTCGAGCGAGACCTTGGGGTCCCTTTGGGGGTTCCAACCCCTTCTGCAGACCAGAGACCCCCCAGGAGCCAGGACCAGGGACATCGCAAGAAGAAGCGGCCCCGCTTTGATCAGTCAGCGGCTGCCGCTACTCCAGTCGATGTGGTGCCAGCGCGAGGTCCAGCACCCATTGCGGCAGTACCAGTCCAGGCCAGGCAACCGGAGAAGCGGCGCTGTTTCCATTGTCAGCGCGTCGGGCATATTTTATATAATTGCCCTGATGCTGGCCGACCCCGTGTGCTGCCCCCGCAGCAGCAGCAGCACCAGCAGCAGCAGCCACAGGGTGGCCGAGTTGACCAGAGGAGGCAGCCAGTGCAGCCTGCGAGGCGTGCCCCTGCTCCTCAGCCGCAGTTTGTTCAGGGTCGAGTTGCAGCGCTTTCAGCCGAGGAGGCGCAGGCTTCGGGTAGCGTGGTCCGAGGTATTGTTTTGATCTCCCAGCTCCCTGCATATGTGTTATTTGATTCCGGAGCCACGCACTCGTTCGTGTCTCCCGTTTTTGCGAGACGGATGGGCGTGGCGTCCGCCCCTCTTGATGTTATGCTGGAGATATCATTGCCCGTCGGAGACCGTATTCTCCTCCGTTCTGTTTACCGAGGGTGTACCGTGGTGATTGCGGAGCATGAGTTTCCAGTGGAGTTGGTAGAGCTCGCCATGACGGACTTCGATGCCATCCTGGGAATGGATTGGCTCTCAGCTAGTCACGCCAGCATCGACTGTTTTGCGAAGTCGGTGTCTTTCCACCTTCCGGGTCGGAGGTCTTTCCAGTTCGTGGGCGATCGTGACATAGCCCCTTTGGGGTTCGTGTCATCTATCCAGGCGTGGAGACTCCTTCAGGGAGGATGTGAGGGCTTTCTGGCGTATATTGCTGAGGAGGACGCACCACTGCGGGCAGATATCAGTCAGACTCCGATCGTGGCGGAATATCCAGAGGTTTTCCCCGATGATCTTCCGGGATTACCGCCGGATCGCGCGATCGAGTTTGAGATTAATCTAATTCCGGGGACCGAGCCAATTTTGAGAGCTCCGTACCGGATGGCCCCAGCAGAGCTGAAGGTGCTCAAGGAGCAGTTGGAGGAGTTGCTTGAGAAGGGCTTCGCACGTCCGAGTGTTTCTCCGTGGGGAGCCCCTGTTTTGTTCGTGCGGAAGAAGGACGGTTCGCTGCGGCTTTGTATTGATTACAGGCAGCTGAACAAGCGGACCGTGAAGAACAAGTACCCCTTGCCACGGATTGACGATCTGTTTGACCAGCTCCAGGGAGCGCGTGTCTTTTCTAAGATCGATCTCCGTTCGGGCTACTATCAGCTGAAGATCCGGGAGTCAGATATTCCGAAGACGGCCTTTCGTACCCGTTATGGGCACTACGAGTTTTGAGTACTGCCGTTTGGGTTGACAATGCGCTGGCAGCCTTCATGGATCTGATGAACCGGGTGTTTCGGCCCTTCCTCGACTCCTTCGTAGTAGTCTTCATCGATGATATTCTGGTGTACTCGAGGAGTCTTGAGGAGCACGCTGACCATCTCCGCACTGTCTTGGAGACTTTGGCCCGACATCAGTTGTTCGCCAAGTTCAGTAAGTGCGAGTTTTGGTTGGAGCGTATGGCCTTTCTAGGCCACGTGATTTCCGGCGAGGGCATATCTGTGGACCCGGACAAGACGCTCGCCGTGTCGAATTGGCGTCGACCGTCGAAGCCCACAGAGATTCGGAGCTTCCTGGGTTTAGCGGGTTATTATCGGAGGTTTGTCGAGGGTTTCTCAAAGATAGCTGTTCCCCTGACCCGCCTCACTCGGAAGGATGTCCGGTTCGAGTGGTCCCCAGCTTGCGAGGAGAGCTTCCTGGAGTTGAAGCGAAGGCTCACCTCAGCGCCAGTTCTTACCATTCCGTCTGGGAGTGGTGGATTCGCAGTCTACTCCGATGCATCGCGGTTGGGTGTGGGTTGCGTCCTGATGCAGTACGGTAAGGTTGTGGCTTACGCGTCGCGTCAGTTGAAGCCCCATGAGCAGAATTACCCCACCCACGACTTAGAGTTAGCAGCGATCATCTTTGCGCTGAAGATGTGGAGGCACTACCTCTATGGCGAGGAGTTCGAGCTCTTCACTGATCACAAGAGCTTGACTTATTTGCAGTCCTAGCCGGAGCTCAACATGCGTCAGAGACGTTGGGTCGAGTTCTTGAAGGACTATGACTGTGACATCACTTACCATTTGGGTAAGGCGAATGTCGTGGCCGATGCTCTCAGCAGGCAGCCCTTGGGCATGGCCGCCCACTTGGCTGTACGTCGTAGGCGGCTTCTGGAGGAGGCCGCTTGCTGGATCAGCGTTCAAGAGACACCTGCGGGTGGCTTTTTGGCCAGGCTAGTGGTGCAGCCCGTTCTTCTCGATGAGATCCACACGGCTCAGGGGCAGGATCCTCACTTTCTAGTCCTCTCTGAAGGCGTCGCCCGGGGCGAGCGTCCGGACTACCAGATTCGCGAGGATGGAATCCTGCGGTTCAGAGGTCGAGTATGCATTCCTGATGACGCAAAGCTGAAGCAGAAGATCTTGGACGAGGCCCATCGTTCGAGGTACACAGTGCATCCTGGTGGCACGAAGATGTACAGGGGCCTTCGTCGTGGCTACTGGTGGCGCGGGATGAAGACGGATATTGGCCGTTTCGTTGCCCGTTGCTTGGTATGCCAGCAGGTGAAGTCGGAACATCAGCGTCCTGCGGGGAAGCTGCAGTCCATTGAGATTCCTCAGTGGAAGTGGGAGCAGATCACCATGGACTTCGTTTCGGGCTTGCCGAGGTCACGTTCGGGTCGCGATGCCATCTGGGTAATCGTCGACCGACTGACTAAGTCCGCTCATTTCCTCCCCATTCGACTCACCGATTCTCTGGACACCCTGGCGCAGTTGTTTGTCTCCGAGATTGTTTGTCTCCATGGCACTCCCGTCAGCATCATTTCTGATCGAGACGCGCGATTTACTTCGAGGTTCTGGCGTAGCCTTCAGCACGCCCTTGGTATGAACCTCCACTTCAGTACAGCGTTTCATCCGCAGACGGACGGCCAGTCGGAGAGGACGATTCAGACCCTGGAGGACATGCTGCGAGCTTGTGTTCTCGACTTTGGGGACAGTTGGGAGAGGCATCTTCCGTTGGTGGAGTTTGCCTACAACAACAGCTACCACTCGAGTATCAGGATGGCTCCATACGAGGCGCTCTATGGCCGCAGCTGCAGGTCCCCCTTGTGTTGGGACGAGGTCGGAGAGCGCCAGTTGGAGGGACCAGAGATCATCCACCAGACCTCAGAGATGGTCAAGACGATTCGCGAGCGTATCCGAGTCGCTCAGAGCCGTCAGAAGAGCTACGCCGATCGTCGTCGCCGTGAGCTCGCCTTCGAGGTTGGTGACCATGTCTTCCTGAAGGTGTCCCCGATGAAGGGCATCTTCCGTTTTGGTGTGCGGGGCAAGCTGAGTCCGCGTTTCATTGGGCCGTTCCTCATCCTCGAGCGAGTTGGAGAGGTGGCCTATCACATAGCTCTGCCCCCACAGCTGGCTCAGGCCCATGACGTCTTCCATGTCTCACAGCTGAGGCGTTACGTCCACGATCCTGCTCATGTTATCCCGTTTGAGCCGCTCGTCTTCAAGCCGAACTTGTCATTCGTGGAGCAGCCGATCGAGATCCTGGACCGACGCGAGAAGAGGCTCCGCACCAAGACCGTCCAGCTGGTTAAGGTGCGATGGCAGCACCGTTCTAGTGCCGAGGCCACTTGGGAGCGCGAGGACGCCATGCGTGGCGCATATCCGCATCTTTTCCCTTCCTAGATGTTTTTGTATTTATTTTGTGGACAAAATTTTCTAAGGGGGGAAGAATGTTATATATGTGTCACTTTTAGCCTTCTGGTCACCTTTGGGACATTTCTGGCAGTTTTTCAACTATTTCTTTTTTTCGATCGGAACCGCTAAAATTTTAGACTTTTAGCTATCATCATGAGCTTGAGAACTCTGATTGAAAATCTAACTGCACATTATGTGTCCTGGTGCCATTTCAATCCACTCAAGAAAATTTCATCGAATTCCGGTAACGTTCAGAATTTGGCAGTTCCGAATCGTATCCGGGTTTTGACCAAGTGGGAATGTCAAAGGGGGAACTTGACCAAATCAAAGAGGACTTTGACCAAGTCAAGTTTGACCATTGACTTGGTCAATTGGTTTTGTTTTTTTGTGTGGTTGGGTTGACTCAAGTCAATCCCCACCAAAAGCAAGTGTGTGAGTGTGTGAGTGTGTGTGTGTGTGTGAGCTTCATTAGGCGTCCCCCCTTCTCTCCCCTTCTCTTCTCTTCTCTTCTCCACTCACTCACTCCCCCTTCTTATTAGTCTCCATTAGAGGTAGTAGAAGGAAGAAAAAAGAAAAATCCTAGAAGGGAAAAAGATTGGTAAGGGTGAGATCTACCCTTGTATGGTTTTTGTTTTGCATTTCCCCTTTCTCTACCTCCTCTCATGGCCTCCCCTTCTCCCCTGTTTCAGCCATCTTTAGGCCTTGCTAGAGGCTGAGGTGGTGGTGGTCTTGGTGGCGGCAATTTGGTGCGCGAAGGGCACCCGAGTTCCCTCCCTTTCTTCCTCTCCTTGGGTAAGTCCTTCTCCCCCTATGCTTGTTTATATGCTTGTTTAGGGTGTGTGATTGGGTATGCATGGTATGACAGGACCAGGCTCTGATACCAACTTTTGTCACGCCCCAGGGCGGCCGTCCCCGGGTCGCAGCAAGTGTATATAAGATATCAGCAGTCTAAACAGGGAATAAATAAATCACTCTAAACAACAACTAAAATGACAACAACACAGATCAAGCAAGGCTGACATAATATATACACAGATGTAGAAGCTAAAAGACTGAGTCTGTAATCCAAAAACATACTACAGACTCGATATAAATCAAATGTCCTGTGAGAGCCAATATACACACATACATCCAAATAATACACAACTGGGTGCCCAAGCACGGAAATATATACATACAATCAAAAGGAAGGATGCTGATGGCCTCAACTCGCGCGACGTAGCGCTACTCCGCTACTGGAGCAGTTGCTCAGGGAGCTCCTCCTTCAAATCCTCCTCAGTAATCACTGGAAAAACAATTATGCGAGGGGTGAGCCACACGCTCAGTGAACAGCACAACCCATGCATCACAGCTATATATCAACCACAAATAATCAACATAAATCCAGTAGTTCGTACATCGCCGAACCACCACACCCTCACCCTCACCCCTCAATAGGTGACATAGGATATTGGGACTGATAATCATTCATACACATCCATACATATCCATACACCCTCACCCTCACCCCTCAATAAGTGACATAGGATATTGGGACTGACTAGGCTGTTAATCACCCTTGGTCCACCGATAGCCTCTCCTCCACACCGTAGCTTACCTGGTCTACTCCCACATTCAGCACAGTCCGAGTCCAAGATCAGGAGGTGCCTACTGATGGGAGCCCTCTGTCAGGATAGCCTGCTATTGCCTGGTCTACTCCCACATTCAGCACAGTCCGAGTCCAAGATCAGGAGGTGCCTACTGATGGGAGCCCTCTGTCAGGATAGTCTGTCTATGCTGAGGAGTCCCTACACGGATCCAACGAAGGGGAGAGAAATAGCCTACCCACACGCATATGATCCACTCGGATCCGCTAACAACACATCTCTACAACTCTAGAGTCTTAAATTCATTAGAATTCCTCCAGGGCGCATAACCAGGATGCGGGGAACATGCATTAATATAGACGGGAAAAGAAACCTTGGGAGGGCACCATGAGGTCCCGATATAGGACGTCCCGACAACCAAACAAGGAACACGGAGCACCCTAGCCCGGGTCTCAATGTTGACCTCGCAAGGCCCCTTAATATCCCTAAGGCATGCAATAACATTACTAGTTGCATTTTATTTAACAAATTAAACTAATAGGAGCATACAAAGGCCGAGGATTTCCTAGCATGATAACAAGGTGACAAGATGCATGGCTCTTACACAACCTAAGGGTGCAAGTCCCTAACATACTCAGTCTAGAGTAGCATGCATACTACATATCAATCATGCTCCATGGATTACATATTAAACAGGTTAATATTAATCTATGGTGCCCCAGGGGAGGACGGTATACGCCCAAGTGCGTATAGCGCCTCCCAACTGGGTTGGATTGTCCCACTCACCGGAAGTCGGGTCGCCGCGCGACCGTCCGTCAAGATCTGCAAGACAGGGTATCAACTGGTGAGTAAAATCCACAAATATCACAAAAATACACAAAAGTACCCAACACTCGGGCAAACGTACATACGGCCCGTATGCACGCTAGCCCGAGCACCCCGACTCACTCCCGCACCCCCGGCAACCACCCGCACGGCCACCCGCCTCCGGATGCACCGCCGCGCCTCAACCCGCGCACCCAGGCGCCCTATCGAGCCCCTGCCCGCACGCCTGGACACGCCGCCCAGCTCCCCGGGTGCACCGAGCGCTCACTGCACCCCAACGCAGCAGCCCACGCGCACACCGCATGCCCCGCGTCCAGCGCCTCGACCCGCGCGCACTCCGCGCCCACCACCAGCCTCGCCCCGCTCGCACCACCCACTCGCACCATCCGCTCGACCAGCCCCGCACCGGTGCACCCGCGCGCACTGCGCCCCAGCGCAGCGCCCCGCACGCGCACCTGCCCGCTCCCACCCACTGCTCACCTCACCGCGCGCACGCCTGCGCCTCTGCCCAGCGCCCCGCGCGCATGCTCCTGCACGGTGCTCAGCGCCCAGCGCCCCAGCACCCAGCGCCCAGCACCCTCGCCCAGCACACCCAGCACGCCCAGCACCCAACACAACCAGCACGCCCATCGCCCAGCACGCCCACGCCCAGCACCACCCGAGCGCATACACGCGCGCACACGCGCCCTGCCACTGTACGCCTGCGCGCTGCCTGCTGCGCCTGCTTGCTGCCATCCTGCCCGGGACAGACCACCACCCTGTCCGAGCACCTCTACCACCAACCACCGGCCACCATTGGCCTCCGACCGCCCCCAACCACCACCGACAGCCACCCACAGCCGCCGACCACCACCCAACCTCAAAACCACCCTCCTAACAAGCATCTAAGCCAAAAAAAAGAAGGAAAAGGAGCTTACCAAGGGAAGGAAGGGAAGTTCGGTTGCTCTCCGCGCACCGAAACACCTCCCCAAAGACCTCCACCGCCGAGCTCCTCCCTAGCCCTCGAAATGGCTCAAATCAGGGGAGAAAAGAGAGGGGGAGAAGGGGCTAAACACCTCGGAATTCGAATCCGAAAACACCGGGGTGTAGATCGGGACCGGATCTATCCTTTCTATGTTTTGGGTTTTAAGTTTTGAGAACCCTAGGTGGCTCAAAACTAAGAAAAGGAGAGAGGGGGAGAGAGAAAATGAGATTGAGAAGATGATGAATAGTGAAGGGCAACATTTTTAGCTCACTTAAGTAGGTCAAACCAACATTAATTAGGGCTTAAGCTAGGTTTAAGTGAGGATTAAAGGCTTTAAGTGGGATTTGACTTAGGTCAACCCAACCACACAAAAAAACAAAAAGGGTTGACCAAGTCATGGGCCCACTTTGACCGAGTCAACTCTCCCAATGACTTCTCGCTCGGTCAAAACCCGGATACGCCCCGGAACTGCGAAATTTGGAAACGTTACCGGAATTCGATGAAAATTTTGTGAGTGGCTTAGAATGGCACCAGGACACATAATATGCAGTTAGATTTTCAATCGGAGTCCTCTAGCTTAGGACGATAGCTAACAGTCCAAAATTTTGCGGTTCCGATCGAAAAACGAAAAAACTCAAAAACTGCCAAAATGCTCCAATGGTTACCAGCAGGCAAAAAGTGACACATATATAACATTCTTCCCCCCTTAGGAAATAAATACAAAAACATCTAAGAGGGGAAAAGATGCGGATACGTGTCACGCAAGGCGTCCTCGAGCTCCCAATTGGACTCGGCACCGGAACGGTGCTGCCATCGCACCTTGACCAGCTGGACGGTCTTGGTGCGGAGCCTCTTCTCGCGGCGGTCCAGGATCTCAATCGGCTGCTCAACGAAAGACAAGTCCGGCTCGAAGACGAGCGGCTCGAACGGGATGACGTGAGCAGGATCGTGGACATATCGCCTCAGCTGCGAGACATGGAAGACGTCATGGGCCTGAGCCAACTGTGGGGGCAGAGCTATGCGATAGGCCACCTCTCCAACTCGCTCGAGGATGAGGAACGGCCCAATGAAACGCGGACTCAGCTTGCCCCGCACACCAAATCGGAAGATGCCCTTCATCGGGGACACCTTCAAGAACACATGGTCACCAACCTCGAAGGTGAGCTCACGGCGACGACGGTCGGCGTAGCACTTCTGACGACTCTGAGCGACTCGGATACGCTCGCGAATCGTCTTCACCATCTCTGAGGTTTGGTGAACGATCTCTGGTCCCTCTAACTGGCGCTCTCCGACCTCGTCCCAACACAGGGGGGACCTGCAGCTGCGGCCATAGAGTGCCTCGTAAGGAGCCATCCGGATGCTCGAGTGGTAGCTGTTGTTGTAGGCAAACTCCACCAACGGAAGGTGCCTCTCCCAACTGCCCCCAAAATCGAGAACACAGGCCCGCAGCATGTCCTCAAGAGTCTGGATCGTCCTCTCCGACTGGCCGTCCGTCTGCGGATGAAACGCTGTACTGAAATGGAGGTTCGTACCAAGGGCGTGCTGGAGGCTACGCCAGAACCTCGAAGTAAAACGCGCGTCTCGATCAGAAATGATGCTGACTGGAGTGCCATGGAGACGGACAATCTCGGAGACAAATAACTGCGCCAGGGTGTCCAGAGAATCGGTGAGTCGGATGGGGAGGAAATGAGCAGACTTCGTCAGCCGGTCGACGATCACCCAGATGGCATCGCGACCCGAACGTGACCTCGGCAAACCCGAGACGAAGTCCATGGTGATCTGCTCCCACTTCCACTGAGGGATCTCAATGGACTGCAGCTTCCCCGCAGGGCGCTGATGCTCCGACTTCACCTGCTGGCATACTAGGCATCGGGCAACGAAACGGGCAATATCCGTCTTCATCCCGCGCCACCAGTAGCCGCGACGAAGGCCCCTGTACATCTTCGTGCCACCAGGATGCACTGTGTACCTCGAGCGATGGGCCTCGTCCAGAATCTTCCGCTTCAGCTCTGCGTCGTCGGGAATGCAAACTCGGCCTCTGAATCGCAGGATCCCGTCCGCGCGAATCTGGTAGTCCGGACGCTCGCCCCGGGCGACGCCTTCAGAGAGGACTATAAAATGCGGATCCTGAGCCTGAGCCGTGCGGATATCGTCGAGAAGGACTGGCTGCACCACTAGCCTGGCCAAAAAGCCACCAGCAGGAGTCTCTCGAACACTAATCCAGCAAGCGGCCTCCTCCAGAAGCCTCCAACGACGGACAGCCATATGGGCGGCCATGCCCAAGGGCTGCCTACTGAGCGCATCTGCCACGACATTCGCCTTACCCGGATGGTAAGCGATGTCACAATCGTAGTCCGTCAGGAACTCAACCCAACGTCTCTGACGCATGTTGAGCTCCGGCTGGGACTGCAGATATGTCAAGCTCTTATGATCAGTAAAGAGCTCGAACTCCTCTCCATAGAGGTAATGCCTCCACATCTTCAGCGCAAAGATGATCGCAGCCAACTCGAGGTCATGGGTGGGGTAATTCTGCTCATGGGGCTTCAACTGACGAGACGCGTAAGCCACAACCTTACCGTGCTGCATCAGGACGCAACCCACACCCAACTGCGATGCATCTGTGTAAACTGTGAACCCACCACTCCCAGATGGAAGGGTAAGAACTGGCGCTGAGGTGAGCCTTCGCTTCAGCTCCTGGAAGCTCTCCTCGCAAGCAGGGGACCACTCGAACCGAACATCCTTCCGAGTGAGGCGGGTAAGAGGAACGGCTATCTTCGAGAAACCCTCGACAAACCTCCTGTAATAACCCGCCAAGCCCAAGAAGCTCCGAATCTCTGTGGGGTTCGACGGTCGACGCCAATTCGACACGGCGAGCGTCTTCTCCGGGTCCACAGCTATGCCCTCACCGGAAATCACATGGCCCAGAAAGGCCATACGCTCCAACCAGAACTCGCACTTGCTGAACTTGGCGAACAACTGATGTCTGGCCAAAGTCTCCAAGACAGTGCGAAGATGGTGAGCGTGCTCCTCAAGACTCCTCGAGTACACCAATATGTCATCGATGAATACTACCACAAAGGAGTCGAGGAAGGGCCGAAATACCCGGTTCATCAGATCCATGAAGGCCGCCGGCGCGTTCGTCAACCCGAATGGCAGTACTCTGAACTCGTAGTGCCCATACCGGGTGCGAAAGGCCGTCTTCGGAATGTCTGACTCCCGGATCTTCAGCTGGTAGTACCCTGAGCGGAGATCGATCTTGCAGAAGACACGCGCTCCCTGGAGCTGGTCAAACAGATCGTCGATCTGCGGCAACGTGTACCTCCGGAACTCCGCCCATAACAGCTGCTCCACTCCCTCCGGGATGTCCACTGATCTAGTAGACCACCAGTCGGCGGCGCTACCCTTCAGCATAAAAGTGGCGAGGGAGACTCGCTGGTGGTCGGTGCAAAGCATGGTCGAGAAGATAGCATCCACCTCCATCAGCCATCGCTCTGGGGCAAGAGGATCCGCCGTCTGACCCTGGAACTCGAGAGGGTGGAGCTTCAGAAAGGCTGAGAGGCCACTCTGCTGCACTCGCGCTGCAGCCTCTAGCTCCACCTCCCTCTCCTGGGGATCCTGAACTCTCGCCGCTGGAACAACCACAGGGACTGGGGGTACATCGGGTACCACAGGTGGATCTGCCACCAGAGGAACCTGCGGAACTGCCTCGTGGGCCACCCGCAGCTCCTGAATATCCCGTGCCTGCTCTGCCAACATCCTCGTCTGGGCCTCCAATGCCCTGGTCTGCGTCTCCACCAAATCTGCTAACCGCGCAAACGCGTGCTCCCAGGCAGGAGGCTCCTCTGCCGATCCTGGCCTCACGGCTGAGGACTCTCCAATAGCATCCTCGCCTCTGGCAGGTCTGGAAACCTCCAAAGGTCGAGAGGGACCTCGTCCGCGCCGTCCTCCACGAGGAGCCATATCAGCAACCTAAGAAAACCAGACACTAGGATCAGAATACTCATATAGAAATCCTAGGACTCATCTCTACGAAAGAAGATAATTGGCTCTGATAGGACCAGGCTCTGATACCAACTTTTGTCACGCCCCAGGGCGGCCGTCCCCGGGACGCGGCAAGTGTATATAAGATATCAGCAGTCTAAACAGGGAATCAATAAATCACTCTAAACAACAACTAAAATGACAACAACACAGATCAAGCAAGGCTTACATAATATATACACAGATGCGGAAGCTAAAAGACTGAGTCTGTAATCCAAAACATACTACAGACTCGATACAAATCAAATGTCCTGTGAGAGCCAATATACACACATACATCCAAATAATACACAACTGGGTGACCAAGCACAGAAATATAAACATACAATAAAAAGGAAGGGTGCTGATGGCTTCAGGAACTCGCGGGACGTAGCGCTACTCCGCTACTGGTGCAGTCGCTCAGGGAGCTCCTCCTTCAAATCCTCCTCAGTAATCACTAGAAAAACAATTATGCGAGGGGTGAGCCACACGCTCAGTGAACAGCACAACCCATGCATCACAGCTATATATCAACCACAAATAATCAAAACAAATCCAGTAGTTCGTACATCGCCGAACCACCACACCCTCACCCTCACCCCTCAATAGGTGACATAGGATATTGGGACTGATAATCATTCATACACATCCATACATATCCATACACCCTCACCCTCACCCCTCAATAAGTGACATAGGATATTGGGACTGACTAGGCTGTTAATCACCCTTGGTCCACCTATAGCCTCTCCTCCACACCGTAGCTTACCTGGTCTACTCCCACATTCAGCACAGTCCGAGTCCAAGATCAGGAGGTGCCTACTGATGGGAGCCCTCTGTCAGGATAGCCTGCTATTGCCTGGTCTACTCCCACATTCAGCACAGTCCGAGTCCAAGATCAGGAGGTGCCTACTGATGGGAGCCCTCTGTCAGGATAGTCTGTCTATGCTGAGGAGTCCCTACACGGATCCAACGAAGGGGAGAGAAACAGCCTACCCACACGCATATGATCCACTCGGATCCGCTAACAACACATCTCTACAACACTAGTGTCTTGAATTCATTAGAATTCCTCCAGGGCGCATAACCAGGATGCGGGGAACATGCATTAATATAGACGGGAAAAGAAACCTTGGGAGGGCACCATGAGGTCCCGATATAGGACATCCCGACAACCAAACAAGGAACACGGAGCACACTAGCCCGGCTCTCAATGTTGACCTCGCAAGGCCCCTTAATATTCCCTAAGGCATGCAATAACATTACCAGTTGCATTTAATTTAACAAATTAAACTAATAGGAGCATACAAAGGCCGAGGCTTTCCTAGCATGATAACAAGGTGACAAGATGCATGGCTCTTACACAACCTAAGGGTGCAAGTCCCTAACATACTCAGTCTAGGGTAGCATGCATACTACATATCAATCATGCTGCATGGATTACATATTAAACAGGTTAATATTAATCTATGGTGCCCCAGGGGAGGACGGTATATGCCCAAGTGCGTATAGCGCCTCCCAACTGGGTTGGGTTGTCTCACTCACCGGAAGTCGGGTCGTCGAGCGACCGTCCGTCGAGATCTGCAAGACAGGGTATCAACTAGTGAGTAAAATCCACAAATATCACAAAAATACACAAAAATCCACCAAAAGTACCCAACACTCGGGCAAACGTACATACGGCCCGTATGCACGCTAGCCCGAGCACCCGGCTCACTCCCGCACCCTCGGCAACCACCCGCATGGCCACCCACCTCCGGATGCACCGCCGCGCCTCAGCCCGCGCACCCAGGCGCCCTGCCGAGCCTCTGCCCGCACGCCTGGACACGCCGCCGAGCTCCCCGAGTGCACCGCACGCTCACTGCACCCCAGCGCAGCAGCCCGTGCGCACACCGCACGCCCCGGGTCCAGCGCCTCGACCCGCGCGCACTCCGCGCGCACCACCAGCCTCGTCCCGCGCGCACCACCCACTCGCATCACCCGCGCGCACTGCACCCCAGCGCAGCGCCCCGCACGCGCACCCGCCCACTCGCACCCACTGCTCACCTCACCGCGCGCACGCCTGCGCCTCTGCCCAGCGCCCCCCGCGCATGCTCCTGCACGGTGCTCAGTGCCCAGCGCTCCAGCGCCCCAGCGCCCAGCACCCTCGCCCAGCACACCCAGCACGCCCAGCACCCAACACAGCCAGCACGCCCAGCGCCCAGCACGCCCACGCCCAGCGCCACCCGAGCGCATACCCGCGCGCACGCGCGCGCGCGCCCTGCCACTGCACGCCTGAGCGCTGCCTGCTGCCATCCTGCCCGGGACAGACCACCACCCTGTCCGAGCACCTCTACCACCAACCACCGGCCACCATTGGCCTCCGACCGCCCCCAACCACCACCGACAGCCACCCACAGCCGCCGACCACCACCCAACCTCAAAACCACCCTCCTAACAAGCATCTAAGCCAAAAAAAAAAGAAGGAAAAAGAGCTTGCCAAGGGAAGGAAGGGAAGTTCGGTTGCTCTCCGCGCACCGAAACACCTCCCCAAAGACCTCCACCGCCGAGCTCCTCCCTAGCCCTCGAAATGGCTCAAATCAGGGGAGAAAAGAGAGGGGGAGAAGGGGCTAAACACCTCGGAATTCGAATCCGAAAACACCGGGGTGTAGATCGGGACCGGATCTAACCTTTCTATGTTTTGGGTTTTAAGTTTTGAGAACCCTAGGTGGCTCAAAACTAAGAAAAGGAGAGAGGGGGAGAGAGAAAATGAGATTGAGAAGATGATGAATAGTGTAGGGCAACATTTTTAGCTCACTTAAGTAGGTCAAACCAACATTAATTAGGGCTTAAGCTAGGTTTAAGTGAGGATTAAAGGCTTTAAGTGGGATTTGACTTAGGTCAACCCAACCACACAAAAAAAACAAAAAGGGTTGACCAAGTCATGGGCCCACTTTGACCGAGTCAACTCTCCCAATGACTTCTCGCTCGGTCAAAACCCGGATACGCCCCGGAACTGCGAAATTTTGGAAACGTTACCGGAATTCGATGAAATTTTCATGAGTGGCTTAGAATGGCACCAGGACACATAATATGCAGTTAGATTTTCAATCGGAGTCCTCTAGCTCAGGACGATAGCTAACAGTCCAAAATTTTTGCGGTTCCGATCGAAAAACGAAAAAACTCAAAAACTGTCAAAATGCTCCAATGGTTACCAACGGGCTAAAAAGTGACACATATATAACTGTAGGGAGGCGTTCGATACACGTAGGCGTGCATTACCCTCCCCTGGGGCACCATAATTGTATATTAACTTGTAATAAATGTAAACTATGCATGCATGATTAATATGATGTATCCATGCCACCTTAGACTTTATATGCTAGGGATACGCACCCATATATCATGTATAGAGGCCTATGCATGCCCAGACACCAAGCCCCGAACTATGCATGTTCCCATCTAGTTTAATCTAATTAAATCAAAATGGGAGCATTTAGTTATAAGCATGCCTTAGAGAATATTATAACCTTGTTGTTATAATATATGTCTACCCGCATCTTGGTTATGCACCCTGGAGGAATTCTTGAGAATTCATGACATTAGTAGAGTTACAAATCGGTGTCGACGGATCCAAGAGGATCGTATCGATGTGAGTAGGCTGTCTTCTCGTTTTGGTTGGATCCGATGTAGGGACTCCCCAGCGTTGGCTGGCCTGATAGAGGGCTCCCGTCCGTAGGTACCTCCGATGCGTCGGACTGTACTGATAGTGGGAGTATACCAGGTGGAGGCTACGAGGGTGGGAGAGGCTACCGGGTGGACCAGGGGTAGAGAGCGGTCTAGTATGCCCCAAGAGGCCCATGTCACCCCCCGGAAAGGGTGAGGGTGAGGGGGGAGGTGGGTTGGCGATGAAACGACCCACTAGAATGTGTAGTTGCTCCCGTGTTAGGTGCTATAAATTATTTAAGGATGATATGAATTGTGATGCATGGGTTGTGCTATTCACTGAGCGTGTGGCTCACCCCTCGCATATATTTTTCTCCAGTTATATTTGAGTCGGATTTGAAGGAGGAGCTCCCCGAGGTACATCAGCAATAGCGGAGCAGCGTCACGTTCTGCGAGTGAGAGGCCATCAGCATCCCCTTTTGATTGTATGTATTGTTATCCGTGCTTGGGCACACGTTTGTATTTGGATGTCATTGTGTATATTGGCTCTCACAGGACAGTTGATTATGTATCGGGTCTGTAATATGTCTTTGAATTACAGACTCAGTCGTTTGAGCTTCCGCTAATTGTATATATTATGTCAGCTACCTTGTGGTCTGTGTTGTCATTTCAATGTTGTTTAGAGTATTTTATTGATCTCCTGTATAGACTGCTGATATTATATATATTTGCCACGTATCGGGGACGGCCGCCCTGGGGCGTGACAATGAGAGTGAACCCCACAACGATTCTGATCAACACAAAGAGCATGACACAATAGAAGAGAGTAAGAGAGACACAATGGTAATCAATCACCAGTGGGTGATGAAGATCATGTCAATCTGTTAGCTCAGTTGCAGCAACGAATGACAGAAATGGAGGAGGAGAACGTAAACCTACTTAAGAAGGACAAAGAGATGGAAATCCAAATTTCGGAGTGGCGGGAGGGGTGGAAAAAGCTTTCCTCTGCATTAGAAACAACAACAGAAGAAAAGAAAATTTTGGAAAAAAAAATGGAAGGACTAAAGGAGCGAATAAGTTTGAAAGATGCAGAAATCACATCAACCAAAGAAGCTATTGAAAGGCTTCAAAAACAAGTTGATGAACAACTTAAAGTGATCGAGGAATTCCAATTGGATGCCATTGTCCATAACATTACACAGCGTGTCGATTTGGAGAAAGAAAATGAATCCCGAAGGGAAGCAATCAGGCAAAAGGATGAAATGATTGCTGAACTTCAGAAATTAAATGCATCAAATGTTGAAAGCCCGCTTCAAATAGTTCCTCTGCAAGCTTGGTCACCAATACATGGTCCTGTGGACACCATACATTGTCAGACATTGGCTGAAAAGGAGATGAATGATAAAAGAAACCGGTGAATGATTTCAAAAATCAAACTTGAACAGCGAAAGAGCGCCAAAGACCCTGACTTCAAGTATACATTTGATTCATCAAGCACAGCAAGGAGTAGAAAAAGAAGAAACACAAGGGGTCAACAAAATCTAAAAACAAAGCTAAAAAAATTCAAATACAACTTTTCAAAAACTGCTGCTGTGAAGCTCATGAACAAACAGGATCTGGAAAAACTGAAACACATTGTGGAGCTCACAGAAGGAAGGTAATAAACAAACTCTTTTCATGTTCGACTCCTTCATATGTTTTTTTTATTTTAAGATACATTATCTGTATCTTAAAATAAATAAACATGTATATAGCTCTTGTAAACAACAATGCTTTTGAATATTATGCAGAGGAGCAATATGGGAAGGAAGTATGGGTGTGGTTCATTATGAAGACATGAGGGCAATATCAGAAGAAGATGAGATCCCAAACAAAGTATGTATCATTAGATAAAAATAATGAATTTTAGTTTATGTATCTGAATTAGTAAACAACATATATGATAATTGAAAAATGAACATGTAACTCCCGTCTGATCTTTTTGATTCCCTAGGTCATTGATGCGTACACAGAGATTCTATATGCTGAGCAAGGAGATAAATCAATAGATGGAGGTTCATCTTATTTTGTATCTGCCAACATATCCCGATCGCTTTTAGATGACAGCAGAAACATCTATTTGACTGCCTGGTGAACAAGAAGGTAGATCTCAACTTCCACAGATTCATACACTTTTCGCTTCACAACCAAGGCCATTGGACATTAACAGTATATGATGTTTCGGAGAACGTGTGGAAACATTATAATTCACTCCTCCAAGGTTGATGCAGAGCATAACACTCATTTAGAATTGGTCTCACAATTGGTAACACCTTCAATATTTCTTCATACTTAACTACTTCAATACACTGGAATTATATGTTACCAACTATATTTGAATGTGTTTTTATGTATACCTATAATTAAAAACAGAGGAAGAGTTTGAAAACACTTCACCGGCAACAGATGGCGAAATCATATCAGTTGCAGACGCACCACAGCAAAATCGAATGTCGTAAGTGTCAATCAATATGAAAGTCCAAAATTCAGATTATTATTTGTATCTCTTATAAAACCAATTTATTGCAGAATGGATTGTGGGCCAATCATCATGAACATAATGAAACAACATGCTGCAAACGAGCAAGTGACCACATATATGATGGACAGGAAGCAGTGTAGACTAATTAGGGCGCACATTATGCATAAATTTCTAAATGACAAGCACCGTACATATACAGACGAAGATCATCTCGTCAGGCAGATGTACATGGAAGATTGACTGACGAAAGAATGGAGTTTATAAAATGAACAATTTGGATATCAGTACTTGATGAATTGTTTGTAAATGTTTGATTATGAAGTTCTACATTCAATGCACTATTGATGTTCAATGAACAATTGATCGGTTATGATTTTGTGTTGTAACAGCATATCTCGTATAGTTACGCTGTATTTAGATTTTTGTGCTGTGTATGTGAAACTCTTTGTGAAATATATAGACTTCATGTATTTGTGAAATATACAAGCTTCATGTTTAACCACACATAATTTCAATTCAGCTGTTTCTGAAATTCTATTCTGTATCAAAAAAAAATTTACACATCTGTCATGATGAATTGAATCTTCCAATGTGATGAATATGTGAACTGTACCTGGTAAATTTGAGGTAGCTTATTTTCTGTACTTATCAAAATATGGTTCTTTTTATTTGAATGTATCTTAATTCAATTGAATCATATCAAATTGTGTATATCTTTCACATATTAAGTACAAGCTTACAATCTTATTACCTAGATATGTATGTATCTGAATTTAAAACACAGTATCTGAAAACCTGTATGTTAGAAGACAGAATGATTTGAATCTAAACTGTGATGTGTATATAAAATGTGATGTACCTGAAAAAATAAGATGTATCTGAAAACATAAAATCAAAACCTAAACACTTTGAAAAATAGTGAAAAACACATTTACGGAACACATTAACATCAAATGTGTTGTACAATGGAGAAAATCAAAAAGCCCTCTACAACCTACTAACAATTAGAGCTTTCAGGTATTTTCGCCTTCTTGTTCCTCGGCTTATACACCTTGGGTGCCTTCCTTCTTGATGGTGGTCGTCCTTTACTTCGAACCTTGAAAGGCGAGTGAACAATTGAATCTGGCACCTCATCACCAACACTATAGTCATTATGATCAGTATTTGCTTTTGTCAAGTCATCATACAAGGAATCAAGCTGTTTTTTGCACAACTCAAACTTTTCAGGAGAAAGAACAACAACATCAGCGATTGACAAAAATTTAGAGTACAAATCATGGTGCCTCCACATTTGCTCATTTGGCATGTTGTCTACATAACAATTTTTCACGAAATTCTGTTTTCGTTTGATGCCCTTCCGCCAACGATCGATGATGTATTCTTGCAAAACTTCCATCGTGTTGGTGTGTATGAGAACTTTCAAAGAATGTCTACACATGATACCTTTAAATTCAAAAAGACAGCAAAGACATGTAACCTCCTGCTTACCTTCATCTAAACGAACTTGATACGCTATTTTTTTCGTCACTCCATCCTTGCCCTTAGAAATATCATCAACTACAAAAAATCTAACACGTCCCACATCTGACACATGGACAAGATTGCAAAAAATCATTCCCTTGATTTCATTCTGAACCTTCCTAAAAATATCATGTGTATATGCCTCTTGGAATTGTTTCTCAAAATAGAATTCCGTGAGCAAAGGAATAATTGAATTTATCGAATGAAAATCAGCCTTCTCCTCCTTCTCAACCTTGCTTTTCAACGCATTATCATACTGCTCAACAAACTGCTTCAATGTTGTCTTTGAATTAACATAATCATCAAAAAATGCATTCATGCTTTCACTTCTCTGTGTAGTAGACATACCAGCCCAGAAAGTTTCTTTCACATACACTGGAACCCATCGTAAACGATCAGTGAACAATGAAGAGAGCCATGCATTCTCCAACAGTCCATGCTCCTCTACCATCTGTAGCCAATTGGTGTCAAAGTCACTAGGTGTAAGAGACTCGTACAGAATATGTCACGCCCAGGGCAGCCGTCCCCGAGACGTGGCAATGATAAATATCAGCTATCAGTACCTGAGAACAATAAAGACTCCAACAACAATACACAAGGTGGCAAAGCAAGATAATGATAACTGACTGAAAAGCGGAAGCATAATATATAAACAATGTCTGTAAATCAAAAACATTATTACAGACGCGAATACACAATCACTGTCCTGTGAGAGCCAAGTCTAGACCAAAGAAAATACAACATGTGCCACATGCACGATTTACAATACATACAATGACTCTAGGACTGCTGACAGCCTCGCACTCGCCATCCACCAGAAGAACGCTCCACGCCCATAAGACCACGCCACAGGAAAGCTCCAACTCCACGCCCAACACTGCCCCTAAAAAGAAAAAATATGAGAGGGGTGAGCTACAAGCTCAGTGAGTGGCTGGAAACCAATCACCATACTACAGTTCAATACATATACACTTTCCTTTCAAGGAAAAACATGGGTGAAAACCCATGGACAACAGGGTCACGCGGTAGCGCGACCAATCTCACCCTTATCCTAACTCCCGGAGGGAGACTCTTGAGACTTTTGGGGAGAGACCATACCGTTGGTCGAGGAGACCCAGGATTACTGGTCTACACAACACTACTGGATCATCTACATCAGGATAACTGACCCAACGATGTCCTTGAACATCGATTACGAGACCGGACCCAACAACTATGGGAACGGTCGAACAACGAATGGGTCACGCGGCGATGTGTCTTCGCCTCATCCTCACCCTCACCAATATCATTCGTTAACCCTCTCCCGGGTAGCCTCTACCTGGTATACTCCCACGATCAGTACGCTCCCGAATGCATCGGTGGTACCTACGGATGGGAGCCCTCTGTCAGGACAGCTACAACCCGGCCTCTTCAACTCACCGCTCTACACCATTGGTCCACCGGTAGCCCTTTCCCGGGTAGCCTCTACCTGGTATACTCCCATGGTCAGTACGTTCCAGAATGCATCGGTAGTACCTACAGATGGGAGCCCCAGCTGTAATCCCGAGAAGTTCCTACATCGGATCCAACGAAGGGGAGAACAATCCCATGTTCGCAAAGCGAACCCAATGAAAAACAACTACTCTCGATAATCACTTATCGAGATATCAAAACACAGGCATAACAACAATCTATGCAACACACTCATATTAACCTTAAAATAATTAAAGTCCCTAAACGGGAGTAACTGTACAAGCTAGTGGGTCGTAACATCGCCGACCCACCTCACCCTCACCCTCACCCTTTAGGGGTGACATGGGCCTTTTGGGACAAACTAGGCTGCTCTCCACCCTTGGTCCACCAGTAGCCTCTCCTGCGTGTAGCCTCTACCTGGTATACTCCCACGATCAGCACCCTCTGAACGCATCGGAGGTACCTACAGATGGGAAGCCTCTGTCAGGACAGCTTTCCAACGCCGGGGAGTCCCTACTCGGCTCCAACGAAGGGGAGAAAACAGCCTACTCACACGGATACGATCCTCTTGGATCCGTCGACAACGATTTCTAACACTACTAATGTCATGAATTCTCAAGAATTCCTCCAGGGCGCATAACTAAGATGCGGGAAACATATATTATAACAACAAGGTTATAATATTCTCTAAGGCATGCTTATACCAATATAATCTCATTTTGATTTAAATAAATTAAACTAAATGGGAAACATGCGTAGATCGAGGCTTTTCAAGCATGGGACATGGTGTCTAGGCATGTATGGGCCTCTATACATGATACATGGATGTATATCCCTAGCATACAATGTCTAATATGGCATGGTTACATCATGGCAAAATATGCATTATCAAGATATCTACATATTATAGCTAGGGGGCCCCATCGATGCGCGACGCGCGTCTACGCGCGTCGAACGCATCCCTAGAGAGAGGGGGGGATTGGAATCGAACCACTCACCATACAACCCGGGACCTCGCACATCCCATCCGACGAGATCTGCAAGGTAGGGGCATCCAATTTGGTGAGTAACAACACAATTTACACATAGAAATCATTAGAAATACCAAATACTCGGACAAGCATGCATACGGACTCGCACGCATGCGAGCATGCACGTACGCACGCGAGTCCGAGTGCCCCGACACCTACCCGAACCCTCGGGCAGCCACACGCATGGCCCCCCACATGTGCACGCACGCATACGCAGGCACGCACGCGCCCCAGCACCCTTGGCGCACTGCCGCGCGCCCGCTGCGCGCCCAGCGAGCTCGCGCGCGTGCCCGCGCGCCAGTGCAGAACCCGCGCATGCCCCGGCACGCGCACGCACGGGCGCGCACTGGCCCCCAGCCCCGCGCCCAGGCGCATGCCCAGGCGCTGCCCCATGCGCGCCCGCGCACACTCGCGCGCACTCCCCACGCGCACCCTCGCTCGCGCCAGCGCCCGCGCACACCCGCGCGCGTCTTCGCGCCCGCCTGCGCCTGCCAGCGCCCGCCTGTGCGCATGCGCGCAGACTACCCCCAACGCGCGCCCAACCCCTCCCGACCTCTTTTTAACCCTCTCCAACCCCTCACACACACTCTAACCCCTATGCATAGCATGCATGAACACCCTAACCATCCCAACAACCCTAAAAATAAAAAAGAAGGGGAAGAGGACTTACCAAAAGAGGGAAAGGGAAAGGGAGAGATGCGGGGCTCTTGACGCGCCCACGACCACCTCAACCACCACCACCACCTCTTCAGCCTCTCCTCAGCCTCCTTCTTGGCTGAAAATCAGGGGGGGGAGAAGGATCATGAAAAGGGATCTTGAGAGAGGAGGATCAACAACAACAACACATGAACAAACCCTTCTCTTCTTCCTTCACCTTCTCCTTCTCTTCTCTTTGGGGAATAAACACAAACACTTGGGGGGCTTTGAAAGAGAGAAAGAGAGATAAGAAGTTGACGTGAGAGTGGGAGGGAGGGAGAGAGAGAGAGAGAGAGAGAGAGAGAGAGAGATTTTGTTTGGGCAAATAAATATCTAAAAGAGGGGTACAAAATGACTAAGTCGTCCTTGACCAGAAATTCTGTACATGCTTCACTAGAACAGCCATAACTTCCTCAATATAGCTCCGAATTGCACAATTCCAATTCCGTTGGAAAGCCAAGAAGATTATCTACAACTTTCATGTTTATTCCAAGATCAAATAATCTCTCCAGCTATTCCGAAATTAGAGCTAAACATAGAACAGGGCTGCTGCCAGAATTTTTCATCCCCGGGGTATACTTGGTAAAATACCCATAACTTTTACTACATGAATCCAGTTGATCTAATTCCACTTTTGTACGAAAGCTAACTCAAAACTGAGCAACTCATAATAAAATCATATTTAAACCTCTTCATCTTGGATTTTAACAAAATCAAATCCAAATACCAAATCGGGAAATACATAACTTCTAGGAAAAAAAAATTATGTAACCAAATTTTTAATCAGAGCGCTCCAAATGACACAGGCACAACACAATAGACTTCATCCGTTTCTTAATTTCATCATAGTTTTTGAAGCTGCAAACATATACATCACTTATATTAACTACAAATAAACTTAGAATGGGTGTAACTGAAACACGGAATTGTATCTGAATTTCCTACTGTATCTGAATTTCTTATTGTATCTAAAATTAAATTAACATGTCAAAACAAATCCATGCATACCTGCCCAACTTCTCTGGTAGCTTCTTCATGATGTGCCACAAACAGAGTCTGTGACGAGATTCTGGAAATACTTGAGCCACAGCTCCTTGAATTGCTTTACATTGATCAGTGACTATAGCATTCGGCTTGCGTCCTGACATGCACTCTAACCAAGCTTTAAACAGCCAAATATAGGTTTCAGTGTTCTCATTGGACAATAAACCACATCCAAACAAAACAGATTGCCCATGATGATTAACACCAACAAAAGGGGCAAAAGGCATGTCATATTTATTTGTCAAATAGGTAGAATCAAAAGAAATCACATCCGAGAATGACTCATAGAGTGCTCTAGATCTTGCATCAGCCCAAAAAATATTCCTCACTCTGAAATTCTCATCAAAATCAACAACGTGAAAAAAATTTGGATTCCTCTTTTGCATACGAACAAAATAATCACACACAGCTTGGGCGTCTCCCCCGCCAAGCCTGGCAAGCCTAGATTTGGACAAATAATTCCTAGCATCCTTCTCCTCATAAGATATGCAATCATAACCGCCAGCCTTAATCACTAAAGAATTAAAACTCTTGCTTGCTCTAATTCCAGCTTGGTCATTAATATCCAAAACCCTTTTCGACATAGGATCAATCTTCCTGTGACATGCAAAATGGCGAGATTTAAGAGGGCTTAAATGATGGTTATGATCTAAAACCACTTTTGATATAAAAAAAAACACTCATTTCCCTTCACACTGATGTTTATCCTGGCACCACAACCAGTCTTGATTGATGATCGGGAATTAAAGGCATTCTTTCCAGATGGCACATGCATCCCATTTCTACAGCAAGCAAGAGAAAAAAACCTTCGCCTTCCATTTTCATCATTTTTCCCATGAATCTTGGCAATCCCAAATCCAACCTTGTGAGCAAAATTATTATAAAACATCCGCACCTCATCTTCAGAATGAAAGCACATCCCAACAGATGGAATAGACTGTTCTGCACATCCTACAATCTCATCTACATTTTGCTGATCAGCCAAATCAGACAGTTCATTAGTCAAACTAGTTTCCAGATCACATGCATCATGGATGTCTTCCAAAGAAATTGAGTCTTCACATGTATCATCCATACAATCGTTATCACTGCCTGCTGAAAAATTAGTAAGTTGTCACATGTTATATAATTAAGATACAGTATTGTATCTTAACAAAAAAATAATTTAATGGTCTACAAGCTAATTAGCAGAACGCACATAGATTTTCAATGAAAAATCATTCAAGCCTTTATATACATACGACAGTAAGCAATTGAATATTAATCAATTAGGCATTAATCAAATCCATATAAATAATAAATCAACCTTCAAATTAAGCTGGAAACAACGTCAAGATACACATCTATCTGGAATTGCAATTAACATCTACACATTTGATACTACCAAAAATTGAATCTAATGTGTTGAATACCAATCATTCAAAGCTATAAAAATATGTTGAAAGACTTAATATGCATAAATGTACATATACACACCACTAAAAAGTTGATTATACAGATCGTACGTAAAACACAAGAACGCAACAGAATTCAGATACACAACATGTATCTTAATTTAAAGAATATGATGATTCAAAGGGACAGTGAAAAAAATCAGATCAATTTGAATTATTCAGATCTAAAACAGTCTAACCTGAATGGATCGCCATGGTTCCACCACAACCGTGTAAATCTTATATTTTCAACCGATCAAACTGAAAAAAAAAGAACAATTACTATGTTTGTTTTAACTTTCACCAACAGAATTCAGATACACAACAAGTATCTTAATTTAAATTAAATTATGTATAAAAAAAAGAATATGATGATTCAAATGAACAGTTAAAAAATCATATCAATGTGAATTATTCAGATCTAAAACAGTCTAACCTGAATGGATCGCCATTGTTTCCACCACAACCGTGTAAAAATCTTATATTCTCAACCGATCACACTATAAAAAAAATTACGATGTTTGTTTTCATTTTCACGAATAAAACTGGATCTAACAATTCTAAATCATCAATTTTTGGGGGTTCCGATTGGCCTAACCTGAATGTTTGCACTACAAACAGATCGCACAAAAACAAAAACAAGTTTCCTTTTTGTCTTCTCTTCTTCGCCGATCATATATGAATGAAAAATAAAATTTAATGTTTGTTTTCGTTACGAGAGAACAATCCGAAAAAAAAAATGAAACTCGTTGCGAGAGAGTAATTGAATTCGTATATTCCAGCAAAAGAAGTGATTTCCAAATCGTAACTAACCCCGTAATTATCGGACCGGTTATGGAATCCTCATTTACGGAATCAATGAAGAGATTGATTGTGAGGGGGGTAATATAGGAAATTCACACTTGCCACCTTATGGGGCTTAGTATGGGGTCTACCAATTGGGGCCCAAGAATCATTATTGAATTTGTTAATATAATTTTTAAAATTAATTTTATATAATTAGTTAAGATTCTATTAATAATTGTGGCTCACCACACAAATCTTCTGAAATTAAAAAAGAAATTTCTTTTTTAATTTTTTTTACTTATGGATTCTAGGAGTTATGCAAAATGATGACCGTGATTTTCTTCTTATCATGCGCTTACGTTGAGTTAGTTACTTTAGTTGGTGATCAATCACCCAAATTATAAAAGCATCTCCAAAAGCTTTCCCAATGTTTCCTTACATTATAGGGAAAAAAAAGGCTCTCTATGACATGTAGTAGGGAGCTTTTTTTTTTATCACTCCAAAAGCCTTCTCATTCTTACCCTATATTCATTCCAAATAACCAATTTACCCCAATTCATATCTATAAATTACAAGATATTCAAATCTCAAATGAATCAAAGCACATTCTAAAATTTATCAAGACTTGGAATAAAGATCATTTAAATAAAATTATTAATAATGAATAAAAATTAATTAAAAGTAAATTAAAATTTTTAAATGAAACATGAAAAATATAATCAACTACTACAAAATCTTGACAATGATAGCATTCAAAACATTAAAATTCATGGTGATTGGGTTAAAAGTGGTGGTTCAAAACATTAAACATTAAAAGATCTTGACGACGATCAACTACTACAAGTTCTTGAAAACAGAAAATATTAGAAAATACAACTACTACAAGTTTAGTGCTCAGAAAATTGTCGTTGTAGAATTTTTGTTTGACGCCTTTGATAATATTCCTGTTTGACGCCTTTGATAATATTCCTTTAGCATATCGGGCATTCTACTCGTATCGACTAACATTATCCTCTCCTCCTCAACATGTTGTTTCAATCGGAGTTTCTCTTGTGTTTGTTGGTAAGTCTTTTCATACATTTCAACCTTCAGAGCATTCATTTGCTTCTTCTCCTCTCGTATTTCCTTGTGCAATTTTGCAATAGTTGCACTACTCTCATCCTCCCCTGCATGTCATTTCCCCTTACTCTTGCCAAGTCGCTCTTTTTCGGCTTTATTGCCAGATGGCCGTTCTATATCCACTAAGTCACTCGTATCTCCGAGGTTGATTGTCTTTGGAGTGGAGGGAGAACTGAGAGTAGGAGAAGACGATGATGATTGTCTCGAAGCCACCTTTTTAGTGGATTTCCTCCTTTGATAGTCTTCCATCCACTCTGGTTGTTGTCGAACCTCGTTCCAACAATGAATAAATTGGAAGGAACCTTTGTACAATGACTTGTACATAAGTTTGGCTTGACCAATCTAAAAATGAATATGAACCCATGAATATTTAAATTAATATAAACTCATGAAAAGTAAGAAGATGTGTAAAATCAGAATTTACCTTGTCTTACTCATTAACTCCACTTTGTTGTCTAGACTCAATCTGCGCAAAGCACCCACAAAATTTATTGGTGGCAAGTTGAATTGTTGACCACCGATGCATTAGGGAATTCGGAGTGCGATCCGATTCAAAAGTCTTGTATTCATGAAAGCATTTCCATATTCGATGCCAATATTGCTTGTGCTTTTGGTCGTTACCTTGCACATCATCAAAACTTACATTAAGCCATGCCGATACAAGGAGTTTGTCTTCGTCAAGGCTAAAATTGCATCGTGCTTTTTTCTGCGTAGGTGTAGCTTGATCGGAGATGGGAGATGAACACGTCATCTCAAAAGGTTCAAAATCCGTCGAACAATGAACACTGGCACTTGAATCATTGTGGATGAAGTGTCCAGGATTGCTAGTATACTTCACAAAAGGTTCACGAGAATCCATAAATAGAGACATTGTACATATATGATTCAAAATCTAAACTTGATTAGATATGAAAGAGTAAGGTTTGATAAAATTAAAATGTAAGCATGACATGATATAACAAAGACAAGTTCAGTAAACAAGTAATACTCTCTGCATTGTCGATTGACTCACCATCTTCATACAAATGATTCAAAGTATGCAATATATCTTCATACAAATGATTCAAAGTACAAATGATACAAATTCATTTTTAAATCATGTTATTGAAATCTTAGAAAGAAAACCTCCACATTTAATAGCTGTTGTCCTGCTGCATCTTTTTGGAGACAAAGAAACAGATAAAATGTGGAAAATCTTGGGTATCACTAGCAAAATATGATTTGCCAACTAAAACAAAAAAAAAAACTTTCATCGATAAAAAAACAAAAAATAAATGAAAATGTGTGAAGCAATGAAGATGGTTAAATTAATGCCCAAGACATGTTGGACCACCTAAAAAAAACATTAAATGCCCTGATCTCCAAAGATTTACACAGCGACAGAGAGAGAGAGATACCGGACGGACGGCGGACGGGGTGGACGGACAGACGGCGGACGGGGTGGACGGACAGACGATGGGCGGGACGGACGGCAGATGAAATGGAAGGTTTTGTTTTTTTGTTTTTTTAGGGTTTTTAGGATAGAGAGAAAAATGGGATACATTTACGAGAGATGATTTAAAAAATGGAGAGAGAGAGTTGGTTGAAAAAAAATGGGGTTTTGTTAAAAGGGAAAAAAAATCTTTTTGCATTGTAGTTTTTCCCATGGAGTCATGTAGGGAAAAAATATAGTAGGGAGGGGTGTGGAAAGGCTTTTGGAAGTGAATTTTAAGGTTTTTGACTCTCTATATAGAGAAAAATGTGGTGTAAGGAGTCTTTTGGAGATGCTCTAATGACTGAATTTTTTTAGATTATGTTTATACTAAATTTAGAGGAGTGTTACTGTTAGTATCCAAATTTTGGATGTTAGTGTTTGGTAGTTATCCTCGTTTCGTAAGCTTTCCAACAAATGAAAATTGGGTGTGTATTGGTAGAACTATGATCAATTAGTTATCAAAATATTTATTCTATTAGCTCCCGTTTGGATAGAGAATTAAGTTATTTTGAGGTTTATGATTATTCTAGTATAAATAATGAATAAGTGATTATTTGTTTGGTTGTGTTTTTAATTATTCTCGTTAGGAAACATAATAATAAAGTTTTTGTTGTTTTGTTGATTATGAATAAATTGTGAATAAAATGTGAATACGGTATGGATAAGAATTTATAAAAGGTGAAAAAAATAATTTGGTCTATTGGCTTCTTGTTTTATAAGACATAATGACAATTGATTTGACAGTAGAGCCCACATATTCAAATGGGTTAAATAACATGTAATAACTTAATTTCATAGGGTTGCAAGAATAATTATACCATTTTATACCAGTTAATTCTGACATACAAATTATCATTTATTTCAATCTTCTAAACATTTATTTTATCACTACTCCACCTTATTCCTATATATTTCATCTTTAATTTTTCAATCAAACATGGGCTTTGGATCTGTTTGGCTCAACATTGGGCAACTCCACGTTCGGTGAAGCAATCCTTGGTGGGCGAAGCGTTTGTTTTAATGCGTTCAAAAACGCAAAAAAAAAATACACGTATATAGAAAGATTTAGTGTCATTTTTTTGCACCCAAACAATTTTTTTTTTTTTTTTTTTTTCTGGCTTCATAAAAACTTAAAAAAGCAAATCTTGAAGAAACATTGACAATAATGCACCAATTTTGTCTACGTTCCTGAAGAGAGATAAAAAAGAGGCCGAATGAAGAATTCGTCATGAATATAGTTCATCACTGCATACAACACTGGTTAAAAGCCTTCCTCTTCTTCTTCTTCTTCTTCTTCTCCTCCTCCTCCTCCTCGCAAATGAAATACACGGCAGCGACAGGGTCACCCAATTCGTTCGCAGCTGCGAATCTTCTTGTGCTGAACCCATCTCTGGAAGTATAAGAAGCCTCCTGCACCATTTGACCCTTCTGACTGAAGAGAACGAACACGAACCTGTGAGTGCCACCGTCGGTTGGGTTTGGCGCCTCATACGGCACCGCTTCCTCCGCTGATGCATGTCAAGCCACGTAAAAAAATTAATGATTTGATTGGTGAGAAAGAAGGGAGGTTTAAAGGAGACTCACTCGGTAAAACCACAGATATGCTTGGGATGTTGGTTACCAGCCTATACAACATGTTTTGATCGATATTGAATTAGTTATATCAGCAAGTAAAATAACCGAGTACACACAAACACGCATAGGTTTTCTAAATCAGATAACAAGAAAAAGGATGTTAAAATTTCATAACAGGACTACAAACAGATATACTCACCAGTGCAAATGTTCACCTTGGCCAGGAGAATCAGGATCAGTCATGACCTTCAATTTAATTCCATAGAAGATACATGATAATGAGTTGCAAATTAATCGGAAAAAAAAACTATATATGAACTAGACTTCATAACAAAAAGGAATTGTGATAAATAACGTATGGGTGATGGACAAGAAGCATGCAATTGAGGCTTTACCAATGTGAAGTAATCCTTGGCACTTCCCTCAACCAAAACATCTGGCCTATAGGACACCAAAGAAGGTGAGAACGTGCGGCCGTTGGAGACCATCTTATTGTACTCGATCATCATATTGACAGTTGGAACGAAGTCGTCAAGGACATCCCCGATCACCCTTCCCCGGACGAGTGGGTTGGCTCTTGGCGGCATGATGAAATGAATAGCACGAGAGGGAAATGGATTGTGTTTTGACTTTTGAGGAAGTCGGGGGGGGGTTTTATTCACATCTGCTGGTGTTTTTAACTGTGAAAACAGGGGAATATAATTGCAGTTGATTCATGATTATGGTATTTGCAAGTGGAACTTTTGAAAGTTTTTGACATGTAATATGCATGTTAAGGGAATGTGATGTGCCTTTTTTTTTTTTCTTATTATTGATTGGTAAACTTCAATGTAATATGCATGTTAAGGGACCGGGGACATTGTTTTTATTTTTTTAAGATATTCCCGGCACAAAATGAACCGTACGTGCATGGTAGTGCAGTAATCAGAGTTGTTGTGTTCAACAAAGTTTGTGAGGGATTGAACGTTGAGATCTGACTTTTAGAGTAGGGTTTTTTAGAAACACAGATTGAAAAGTAACTTTTAGAATAAAGCTTTTTTTTAAATGATTTTAGACCTTGACTTTTATTGGGATGATTTTTTTAATTCAGGAATCAATATTTCAAAGCAATTCATGTTTGACAGAGAAAGTTGCTTTTCAATTCAAAAAATCGATTCCGATCAAAAAGCAATGTTTTTGAGCTTTTTAAAACACAGATTTGAGGAAAAAATTAAAAGGAATCCAGCTTCCGATTCTGAATAAAGTTGCTCCGTTTGGTTACATCAGCTTTTCAAAAAATAAAAGCTGTCCCAAATGTGCAACCAGTGCCTAAAACAACATCCCAAAAATCAGTCATCTATAAATATCTCATTAATGGTGGAATTTTATTTTTATATTATGAATTTCAAGATCTAAACGTCCAAACTTTTTTACTTTTTTTAAATGTACTGACCATTTTTTTAATTCATGGTCTTTGAAATCCAAACGTTTTCAAATATCTTGGTGATGTGACATTAACTGCCAGAACGTTTGGATAGCATATCCATGTCAGGCAGTTAGCTGTAGAACATGCAATAGTTAAACTGCTTTAAATAAGTATGATTCAATTGAACCAATCAAGTGAACAATATCAAGACCAATATATTAAGTTTCAAAAACACTAATTAGTATAATTTCATTTCAAAATTGTTTATAAAACATTTTAAAACTAAAGTTTTGTCCACTAAAACATTTTCGCAAAGTTCACTTACTTTAAAAACACTTTGGTGTAAGATGATTTCAGAACCAATAGGCCAATGCTACATTAATTTGGGTGATTTAGTGACCAAAGATGTGAAAAACATTCATGCTTTAGTCGTTCATCGATCTTAGATTGACATATATAAGAATTGACTCATACAATAATCTTATGCTCCAGAGCGACCGTTCCCAGTTTATAACAATATAGCAATATCAGAATATCATACAGGATGCCAACAAGATATCCACCTATAAGGATTGATAGAGCAAAGACTAGGGTGGAAAGTAGAAGCATAATATAAACAAGTCTGTAACAAAAAATATCATTACAGATAGAAGATGTACAATCATCGTCCTGTGTAAGCCAAGTCTTATCAACAAGGAGGATACATACAACATATGCCCAAGCACCAAAACAAAAGAAATACATACAGAAATAACAAGACTGCTAACGACCTCGCTTGCTAATCTCAAAAGACGGACGTAACATCGGCAGCCAAGAAACACCTCATGGGAGCTCCGCATTCATGATTTGCTCTGCCTCCACTGCAGAAAAACAAAAGGAAACGAGGGATGAGCTAAAAGCTCAGTGAATAGTCAACCACCACACAATGAAGATAATACATAACCAACACTTAAACAAATACACAACAAGTTATCAACAAATACTCTACAATCACTCCACGTCATCCGGTAGCCTACCCAGGACGGTACCAGTCACGGGGCGGCACCTCACAAGGTAGCTCCGACGCTGGGAAGCTTCAACGCACGATGACGCCGGGGTGATACACTCCACACTCGAGGGAGATCACAATGATCAACGTGTACCATACTCGATATACTTGGAATCCATCAGAATTCCTAACAGGTGCATCACAAGGACGCGGGAAAAGCAATTTCTTATCCACACTTATTGATGTCAATTTCAACCTTAAAAACTGGTCATATACACATCTATCCTAAATAAACATTGTTATTAAGTTATTTTTATGAACATGAGATAATTAAGTACCCATCAATCATGCAAACATGGTGTAAGGGACAAGTAGAGGCAAGAGTTATAACTAACTCGAAAGAGCATATCAATAAGAATGTGTAAATGATCCCTACAACATGGTATTTAATCCCACATAACACATCCATTATCATATACTAGCAATACAGGCTAAATAAGTTCTCTATAATACCATTACATTGCATAAAATATGTTATAGTGCCTAACAAGCATGCTATATATTACTTCTATTGCATGGGTCGGACTACTCACCAATACCAGATCGTCATTCGCTCAATCCACGAGGAGTCGATGTGGGACAGTGAGCAGAGTGGAGGTGGGATGAGCACGATGCACTCCCACAATAGCACAACTTGCGAGAAATACGATAACTTCTAGATCCTACAACCAATGCTGCTCAAATTAAATATGTTAACTCCTGATACATATACAAGCATATTTCATTCAGACACCAGCTCTAGATATTGCTCACAGCATGCATAATAACATAAAACCCAAACATGCCAAGACTGGTTCGTCTACCCCAAATATCCTTAAACTTTGATCACCCCAGAACCAAATACACATCCAAACATTTTGAAATAATTTACACACATTCATTCACATGTGAGGATCATAATCTATGAAGACATCAGAGTCTAATTAAGCCTATAAATGCCCAAAATAAAATAGTTTTAGAGGCTAGTCATTTCCCACGCGAATATGGACAATTCTTATAAATTAGCTTATAACTTCCAACACAGACAACATTATAACCCCAAATTTCATATGTAAAATCTAGACATAAGCATGATCATGGAACATGGAGACCCAAACCTCTGAATATACCGCTAGATACAAGTATCACAAGGATTTTAAGAACATGAGAATCTGTCTTACCTCTCTAAGCAATATCTCCCATCACCATAATCAATTTCTCCTCAACTTAACCACTGCTAGTCCACACAAAACAGAGCAAACAGAGAGGGGGGAAAGGGTTAGGGAGGGTGAATAACATAATACAAGCATATACAAGCCACTCTACATACCTTAACACTCTCACAATTTCTCCAACAAAGATCTACCAAAAATTTCCCAAACACACTCCCCAAACCCTCTCAACAAACTCAGTTGGGACAGCAACAAAATAGAGAGAAAAAGTGGTAGAAAATGAGACTTAGATGACATAAAGTCCCATAGAAGGGTTTATATAGTGGTTGAGGTAATAAGGGAGTGAACTTAAGCTAATCCTACCCAACCAATTACCAAAAAAAAGAAAACCAACCAATGGGAGGTGAGACTTCTTAAGCTCACCCAAGGTGACCTTATCACACCAAAGGAGTTCATAATTACTCATAACTATTCCATCACCAACTAGTAATGAATGAAAATCTGGATACCAATTGGAACTGCAAAAACCCAAAAAAATAAACATTCCCAATTACGCCAAGACAGTTATCAATTCAAATAAAACATTAATAAATCATTCAACCAGGGAAAACAAACATCAAAAAGAATAATAATAATAATAATAATAATAATAATAACAACAACACCCATTTTATAAATTCTAAAATGACACAAACTTAACAAATAATCTTTCTCATTCATTGCCAACAATACGAACACTACAGATAGTGAAGGCTCGTGACCTCATGTAAAGGGAGGTGAGAGTGCAGGATGTGAGTTCATGAGAAGTAAAGGGTTTCAATCAAATAACTATGAATCAGCCCCGAA
>JAUJYN010000026.1:1661968-1748576 GCA_030737835.1 Acorus gramineus | reverse complement strand
AGGGGCTGCGGTAATAGCGATTTTCTCCATGATAACAGTTTTATCCATGGAGCCCTCAGAAAATCAAAAGAAAGGACGAGATGGGAGGAGAAGCACTTCCCACTTGACCTTTAAATACTGCTGAGGTGACGCTTCGAAAAGATGGCAGCACTTATTCGCTGTAGATATTGAGTAATCATGCCTAGAAAATGGGTGTCACAAAATCCAAAGGGGTGCTGACGTTTGGGTTTTCAAAGGAAAGACCACAGGAAGCCACGCGCCATTAAAGCTGACACAACAAATCAGCTGTCAAATCCTCAACAGGACAGAGAATCCCGAGGAGACATACGACCAAATCTTTTGATCACCCAAAAGGCAGAGGCGAGATGATTTTTTTCTGATCTCCTGCTATTTTGACAATTCAAAAGAATAGAAGAGGGGGCATCTGTGGAGGTAAAAATCTGCACCATGACACGTGTCGCACCAGGGTGGACGTGTCACACCAGGACGGATATGGGCCGTGCATGGGACCCACAAATCCACGTCCGAATCCTCAGTCATGATGACACTTTCGAATGCGCTGGTACGATTAGATCTAGGGTCTAGTCGGACAGTCAGACACCTCGTGAAAGACTGTCGTCTCGAGTAGTTAAGGCACGATCAGACTAGAGGTTTTGTTGGACGACCTTATTCCTCGTGAACGAGTAGGGAAGACATGACCAACAAGAGGTCTGGTCGGGCAATCCTCCATCTCGCAGATGTACTCGAAAGACGTAACAGATGAACGAGTAGGCCAAAAGGCCATGAGCAGACTAAAGAAACGGTCAAAGGAATATAAACGCTTATAACTACCAGGCTGACAGTCAAGGCCCTAACTGTGCGATGTGGGCACGAGATGCCTCATTAACACATGGGGAAAATCGCCCACTAAGTGTTTAAATGGGGAGACGGTTACACCAACCAGAGAAATGGGAACAGCAATCTAGTCGAGGAACTACGTGTGACTTGATCCCTAAGGGGTACGTAGGCAGTCTATAAAGAGGTTGCGTGTTATGCCTGTGTCATTTGGAGCCATTTCGGTTAAGCCTTGGTCACTTCTGGGTCATTCAGGGCCTTTTTAATTTTTCGATCGAAGCCGCTAAAATTTTGGGTTTTAGCCACCTCCGGGAGTTAGAGTACTTTGATTGGAAATCTAACTGCATATTATGGGTTCTGGTACCGTTTAGTACTACCCATAAAAATTTCATCGAATTCCGGTAACGTTTTAAAAATATGCAATTCCGAATCGTATCCGGGTTTCGGTCATTTCTGTTTGCTAGGAGGAATAGTGTTGGGATATTTTGGTGGTTAAGGTGACCTTGGGTAACCTCACCCCCCTATTGCTTAAAGAGTAAGAAAACTTTGGATATTTTAAATGTGTGTGGGTGAGTTTAGCTTAGGTGCACCCCCCCCCCCCCTCATCACCCCCCCGCCCCCCCCCAAATGGAAAATATCTTTCTCTCTCTTCCTCTCACTCTCACGTGGACTCTCTTGAATCTCTTTCAATGCCCCCCCATGTGTTTGTGTTATTTCCTCAAAGAAAAGAGAAGGAGAAGGTGAAGGAAGAAGAGAAGTTTGTGCAGGTGTTGTTGTTGTTATTGATTCCCCTCTCTCAAGCACTGTTATATATGTGTCACTTTTAGCCTTCTGGTCACCATTGGAGCATTCTGGCAGTTTTCCAACTTTTTCTTTTTTCGATCGGATACGCTAAAATTTTAGACTTTTAGCCATCATCATGAGTTTGAGAACTCTGATTGAAAATCTAACTGCACATTATGTGTCCTGGTGCCATTTCAAGCCACTCATGAAAATTTATCGAATTCCGGTAACGTTTCAAAATTTCACAGTTCCGAATCGTATCCGGGTTTTGACCTAGCGAGAAGTCATTAGATGACTTTGACCAAGTCAAGTTTGACCCTTGACTTGGTCAATTGGTTTTGTTTGTTTGTGTGAATGGGTTGACTAAGGTCAAAGTTCACTTAACCTAATTTTTTTTCTAAGTGTGAGTGAGTGTGTGTGTGTGTGTGTGTGTGTGGCCCTTTAAGTGGGCGCCCCCTATACTGTCCCCTCCCTATTCATCTTCTTCTCCATCTCTCTCAAGCTCTCACATCTCCTCTCTTTATATCCTCCCTTTAAACCTAGTAGAAGAGGTGGAAATGGAAAGCCATTGAAGAAGAAAAGGAAGGTGAGGACCCGATCTACCTTCCTATGGTTTCATTTTTGCTTTTCCCCTTGTTTGACCTCTCTCATGGCACCTTTTCTCTTCTGTTTTCAGCCATTCTTGGGCTGAGGAGAGGTCTTGGTAGTGGTGGTCTTGGTGGCGGCGTTTCGGTGCGCGAAGGGCACCCGAGTTCCTCCCCTTCCCTTCCTCTCCTTGGGTGAGTCCTTCTCCTCCCAAATCCTTGTTTAGATGCATGTTTAGGGTTTGCATATGGGTATGCATGGTATGCATGGAGGTTGGGGGGTTAGAGGGGGCTGTTGGGGTGTGGGATGGGCTCGGGCGCGCGTGCGGACTCATCCGCGCGAGTCTGCGCGCGCAGTCTGGCGCGCTGGGGGCGTGCGTGGGTACGCGCGGGCGTGCGCACGGGCATGCACGTGGTGTGCTGCGCGGGGAGCGCAGTGCGCGCAGTGCGTGCGGGTGTGCACGCGAGGTGTTGCGCTGGGGCGCAGTGCGCGCGGGTGCACTCGGGGATGGACGCGCGGTGCGCCGGGCGCGCGCACCAGCGTGTTGGGCGCTCAGGCAGAGGCGCAGCAGCGCGCCTGGGGCGCGGCAGTGCGCCCGGGGCGTGGGGGTGCGTCGTGCGTGCGCACCCGTGCGGGTGGCCGTGCGCATGGCTGCCGTGAGTGTGGGGGGATGTCGGGGCACTTGGGCTCGCGTGCGTGCGGGCCGTATGCATGCTTGTCCGAGTGTAGGGTATTTCTAGCGTATTTCTTATGTATTTGTGTAGATTACTCACCATTTTGATTACCATGTCTTGCAGATCTTGACGGGCGGTCACGCGACGACCCGGGTGTTGGTGAGTGGGACAATCCAACCCAGTAGGGAGGCGTTCGATGCACGTAGGCGTGCATTGCCCTCCCCTGGGGCACCATAGTTGCATATTAGCTAGTATTGAATGTGAACTATGTCTTGCATGATTAATATGATGTAACCATGCCACCTTAGATTTGTATGCTAGGGATACGCACCCTTACATCATATTAGAGGCCGATGCATGCCTAGACACCTTACCCCGACCTGTGCATGTTCCCACCTAGTTTAATTTAGTTAAATCAAATGTGAGCATGCCTTAGAGAATATTATAACTTGTTGTTATAATATGTGTCTCCCCGCATCTTAGTTATGCGCCCTGGAGGAATTCATGTGAATTCATGACATTATTTAGCGTTACCATCGGTGTCGACGGATCCATGAGGATCGTATCCGTGTGAGTAGACTGTCTTCTCCTTATTGGTTGGATCCGATGTAGGTACTCCCCGGCGATGGCTGACCTGACAGAGGGCTTCCGTCCGGTACCTCCGATGTGTTCGGACAGTGCTGGTAGTTGGAGTGGACTAGGTCGAGGCTACGAGGGTGGGAAAGGGCTACCGGATGGACCAGGGGTGGGAAAGCGGTCTAGTATGCCCCAAGAGGCCTATGTCACCCCTTGGAGGGGTGCGGGTGAGGGGAGGGAAAGTGGGTTGGCGATGAGACGACACACTAGATTGTGTAGTTACTGCCACTTAGGGGCTATAAATTATTTGAGGTTAATATGAATTGTGATGCATGGGTTGTGCTATTCACTGAGCGTGTGGCTCACCCCTCGCATATATTTTTTCTGCAGTGATATCTGAGTCGGATCTGAAGGAGGAGCTCCCCGAGGCACATCAGCAGTAGCGGAGCAGCGTCACGTTCTGCGAGTGAGAGGCCATCAGCATCCCCCTTTGATTGTATGTATTGTATTCCGTGCTTGGGAACACGTTTGTATATTTTTGGATGTCGTTGTATATATTGGCTCTCACAGGACAGTTGATTATGTATCAGGTCTGTAATATGTCTTTTGAATTACAGACTCAGTCTTTTAGCTTCCGCTATTTGTGTATATATTATGTCAGCCTCATTGTTGTCTGTGTTGTCATTTTTGATGTTGTTTAGAGTATGTTATTGACTTCCTGCATAGATTGCTGATATCATATATACCATTGCCGCGTCTCGGAGACGGCTGCCCTGGGGCGTGACAAGCACCCTTTCATGTCCTTTCCCCCCTGTTTTGCAGCCAAAAGGAGGCTGAGGAGGGCTGTGGAGGTGGTGGTAGTGGTGGTGGTGGTTGAGGTGGACGCGAGTGCATCGAGGGTCCCTGAATCTCCCCCTTTCATTCCCCCTCCTAAGGTGAGCTCTTCCCCTTCTTTTCATGGTTTTCATGGCTTAGGGGGTTGGGGGGGAGGTCATGCATGCTAGGTAATTGGTTTAGGGTGAGTGAGAAGTTTGGAGGAGGGGTTAAAAGGGGTTAAGGAAGGCTGGGCGCGCGCAGGGTCTGTCTGCGAGCGCGCGTGTGCAGGAGCGCGTGCAGAGGGGCGCTGGCAGGCGCAGGCGGGCGCGCGGGTGCGCGCGGGCGCTGGCAGCAAGCGGGCACGCGTCTGGGCATGCGTCTGGGCACGGCACTGGGTGTCAGTGCGTGCGCGTGCTGGGGCATGCGTGGGGCTGTCCAGGGTCTCGGGTAGGTGCTGGGGCACTCGAGCATGCGTGCGTATGCGCGTGCTTGCATGCGTGCATGTCTAAGTTTTTGGCATTTCTAGTAAATTCTAAGTGTTAAATTGTGATGTTACTCATCAAATTTGATGCCCTTACCTTGCAGATCTCGTCGGATGGGATGCGCGAGGTTTCAGGTTGTATTGTGAGTGGTTCGATCCAGTCCCCCCCCCCCTCTCGGGATGCGCTCGACGCGCGTAGTCACGCGTCGCGCATCGATGGGGCCCCCTAGCTATACTACTTGTCTAGATAAGTAGTATGGCCATGCTTAAGCTATAATATGTAGATATCTTGCATGCTAGGCTTATATACATGTATTGTATCTATATATGAATGATTGTGTTGCATGCGCCCCTCTAGTATGGGCATGTATTTGTGTAATGTGTATGGATGTAGAATATGGCATGTCTTAGGTAGTATTGTAATACCATATTAACTGGAATATCGAACATGAATAAGTCTGGGTTAATAACGGGCACCTGCCTAATATTCCCTTGCGATAAGACTCGAGGGCGTGGTGTAGTTGTTGCGCCCATGCTAATGGGGCAAAGCTATGACCAGCTTCATGAGATGATGATCTCTCTCGCCCTCTCCCTCTGAACGAACTGAGTATGTAGATGCGATTTCCTACTCGACTCAGGTTCGTTTGGAATATTGGCATGCACCTGTTAGTGCGCAAGATCGCGCTTGACCCTTTCTTTTAAGTTGGCGATATCCAACGCATGTTAAAGTATATTTTGCATGTTTTATGATTAATGACCATGTATGCATGTTGTATGATTTATTATGATGTAAATCCATGTTAGGGAGTGTCCCTATAATTATTAGATGATTGTGCATATGGTTCATGCACATAGCTAGATATAAAATTCTCCTGGATATATTTATATGCGCATGTAAAAAAAACACTGATAGACCTATCTGGGATAGGCGTGGGTATGACCCGCTATCGGGTTGTACCTTATTAGTTAGAGCGCTAGCGATGTAATCGCCCCGTGCATCCGAGCGATGCACTCGTGTGGAATTCAGGAGAATTCATTATCTTATCGGATTGTTAAGCCGGTAGTTGGGGCGTGACACCCCCCCTGTGTCCGAGCGACGCAACGGTGTGGGAGTACAGTAGTATTCGATATCTCAATAAGTGATTATCGAGAGTAGTTGTTTCTCCATTGGGTTCGTTTTGCGAACATCGAATGTTTACACCCAATGTCGTCCGTGTTGAAGAGGGCCGGGTTGTAGCTGTCCTGATAGAGGGCTCCCATCCGTAGGTACCACCAATGCGTTCGGGGGCGTACTGATCGTGGGAGTGTACCAGGTAGAGGCTACCCGGGAGAGGGTTAACGAATGATATTGCGAGCGTGGAATCGTTCTCCCCTTCGTTGGATCCGATGTAGGAACTCCCCGCGTTGGAAAAGCTGTCCTGACAGAGGGCTCCCATCCGTAGGTACCACCGATGCGTTCGGAAGCGTACTGATCGTGGGAGTATACCAGGTAGAGGCTACGTGGGGAAAGGGCTACCGGTGGACCAAGGGTGTAGAGCAGTCTAAGTCTCTTCCAAAAGTCCCAAGAGTCTCCCTCCGGGAGTGAGGGTGAGGATGAGGTGAAGACACGTCGCCTCGTGACCCATTCGTTGTTCGTCGTTCCCATAGTTGTTGGGTCCGGTTTCGTATCGATGTTCAAAGACATCGTTGGGTAGTTATCTCGATGTAGATGATCCAGTAGTGTTGCGTAGACCAGTAATCCCGGGTCTCCTCGACCAACGGTATGGTCTCTCCCCAAAAGTCCCAAGAGTGTCCCTCCGGGAGTGAGGGTGAGGGTGAGGTTGGTGATCTAGTAATGTTGTGTGGACCAGTAATCCCGGGTCTCCTCGACCAACGGTATGGTCTCTCCCCAAAAGTCCAAGAGTCTCCCTCCGGGGTGAGGGTGAGGGTGAGGTTGGTCGCGCCGCCGCGTGACCCTGTTATCCATGGGTTTCCACCCATGTTTACCTTGAAAGGGAATTGTTTATGTATTGAATTGTTATATGGTGATTGGTTTCCAGCCACTCACTGAGCTTGTAGCTCACCCCTCGCATACTGTTTCTTTTCAGGGGCAGTGTTGAGCGTGGAGCTGGAGCTTTCCTGTGGCGTGGTCTTATGAGCGTAGAGCGTTCTTCCGGCGGGTGGCGAGTGCGAGGCTGTCAGCAGTCCTAGAGTCATTGTATGTATTGTAAATCGTGCATGTGGCACAGGTTGTATTTTCTTTGGTCTAGACTTGGCTCTCACAGGACAGTGATTGTGTATTCGAGTCTGTAATAATATTTTTGGTTTACAGACATTGTTTATATATTATGCTTCCGTTTTCAGTGAGTTATCATTATCCTTGCTTTGCCACCTTGTGTGTTGTTGTTGGAGTCTTTATTGACCTCAGGTATTGATAGCTGATATTTTATTATTGCCACGTCTCGGGGATGGCCGCTTTGGGGCGTGACAAAAGTTGGTATCAGAGCCTAGTCCTGTCAGAGCCTAAGTCTAGTCGTATAGATGATGAGTCGTAGGATTGTCATCCGAGTACTCTTGTTTTAGAAGTTATCTTAGGTTGCTGACATGCCTCCTCGCATCCGTTGACGTGGACGTGACCCCCCTAGACCCACCCTTAAGTTGTCGACTGGGTCGACTGAATAGGGTCAGTTGTTGGATCCCTTGTGGTGGGATTAAGGCTTGGGTAGGAGATTTCAGCCAGTAGTATGATAGTTATGAATTGGTCACAATTTATAAGGTATGAATTGTGTCTCGATAATGGAGCTTCTTTCTCGTGCATTGGTATCGATGGTAACCATTGAGTTCGCGTGCGGCGCCAGTTTCAAGTTTTGAGGATGTGGTGTATTGCTCATTAAGGGATGATGTCTTCTTCCAACCTTCCTACTTAGGATTAAGGGCCTTGCGGGGTCATCGTTGAGACCCGGGCTAGGGTACTCCGTGTTCCTTGTTTGGTTGTTGGGATATCCTATATCGGGACCTCATGGTGCCCTCCCAAGGTTCTTTTCCCAGTCAAGGAATACCTATGAAGCATCTAATTGATGATTGATTTTTCCTCTCACTTGGAAGGTGCTGTAGCGAGTGGTGATGCGTACGATCAGGATTGGGTACATCCTATTGCAGCTTAGTGGGCGATTGCTTGTGGACTGGGTTCCATAGTGGCATCTGGAGTCGCTTTGATATATCATTGTGCGTTGTAGCTACCCGGTTGAGGCCAGAGCCCTGTGGGGTGCTCCCAGATACTATGCTTGTTGGTGCGCCCATATGGCAGAGATAGTGGGCTTGGGAGGCTACCAGGTAGAGGCCACACCGGGAGAGTGCTACTGGATGATGTCGAGAGGGTGGACTCCCCGTGATGAATTTGCCCATGGAGTAGGATGCTGGAGTTCCAATGGTTACAGTTGAGTGACCTATCTCTGGCAGCATGTGAAGCACAGTTGTGGATACTGTCACGTTTTGCCCCACATTGGTCACAAATAAGGAGACGCGATGCTAACATTCGTGATGGGACTCAACCGCCTTATCAGACAGATGACGTCGCATAGGCATTGTCGAGGTTTGACGATCCCCCTTATTGCGTGTATTGTTGATTAAGTGCGGTTGAGCGGCTTACCAAGCGCGTAATTGTCATCATGAGCGCCAGCCATGCTAGAGGAGCAGAATCTGGACTTAATTGTTCGAGGTGTTGTTTTGATCTCCCAATGGAGGTTGAAGATCAAGTACCCCTTGCCGTGAATGGATGATCTGTCTGACCAGCTCTAGGAGCCAATGTCTTCTCTTTTATCGATCTTCGTACAAGGGTACCACAAGTCAGAGATTCAGGAGTTAGACTCCCGTAGATGGCCTTTCGTGACCGTTCAGGCACTACGAGTTTTAAGTACTGCTGTCGGAGTTGACGAATGCGCCGGATGCCTTCGTGGATCTCAAAAGTTTATTGGGTTTCTGTGGACTACTTTGGGGTAGTCTTCATTGAGATTGCTGTGGTGTGATGAAAAGGTGATGTGGGTGACCTTGTTTCCCCAGGTGGGCATGCCCTCAGGCAAAGTTTGAGAATCATCATCATCGCGTTGGAAAGCGTCAGTCCATGGAGATTCCTCAGCGGACATGGGAGTGGGTTATCAGGGATTGTTGCGGACTCGCTAATGTCACGTTCGGGTCACGACGCCATCTAGGTGATCATTGACCGACTGACTAAGTCTGCGCTTCCCTCCCCAATCCGACTGATTGAGTCTCTGGACACCTTGACGTGGGTTTTCAGCTTCGCGATTGTTCGTCTTCATGGCACTTCGGTCGGCGCTATTTTCGGTTGAGACGCGAGGGTTACTTTGAGGTTGTGGCGCAGCCTTTGGCGCGAGCCTCCATTTAAGTATAGCGTTTCATTGCCGATGGACAGCCAGACAAAGAGGACGATTCAGACCTTGGAGGACATGCTAAGTGCCTGCGTGCTCGATGATGAGGGCAGTTGGGTGAGGCATCACCCATTTGTTGGGGTATGCCTGCAAGTCGGCTGCCATTCGAGCATCCTGATGGTACTGTGAAAGGCACTCTACAGGCGCAAGTTTTATACCTCCCTTGTGTCGGGATGGTTGAGGAGCGCCAGTTGGAGGGGCCACAAGTTATTTATTTGACCTTGCAGTGGCCAGGTTGGTTCATGTGTGCATCCGCACCTCCCAGAATCGACAGAAGGGCTACGCAGGTCATCGTCGCCAGAAGCTTACCTTTGGGTTTGGCGACCATGTTTTCGTGAAGGTGTCCCAGTTTAAGGGCATCCTATGTTTCGACGTTCGGGGCAAGCTGAGTTGGCTCTTTAATGGGACTGTTTCTCGTCATTGAGTGGATTGGGGAGGTGGCTTGTCATGTAGCCTTTCCCCCACAGCTGGCTCATGCCCACGACGTCGTCCTTGTCTCATGGCCGAGGCATTATGTCCAAGATCCTGCTCATGTCACTCGGTTCGACCGTCTCATTCTCGAGCTGGATTTGTCGTTCGTGGAGCAATGGATCGAGGTCAGAGCAGCATGAGAAGAGGCTCCACGCTAAGAATGTTCCCTCGATTGCAGTGTGTCGGTAGCGCCAGTCTAGTGCATAAGCCACTTAGGGAACAAAAGGTCTATGCATGATACTTGCTATATTCGGTCTTCCCTTTGGGTTTCCCTAAATTTCAAAGACTAAATTTCCTAAGGGGGAAAGAATGTTATGCCTGTGTCATTTGGAGCCTTATTTTTCGATCGGAGTCACTAAAATTTTGGCTTTTAGCCACCTGCAGGAGTTGGAGCGCTCTGATTGAAAATTAAGTTACAAAATTTTCTCCTAGAAGTTATGTATTTCCAATTTGGTATTTGGTTTTTAATTTTGTTAAATTCCAAGATGAAGAGGTTTAAAAAGATTTTATCATGAGATGCTCAGTTTTGAGTTAGCTTTCGTACAAAAGTGGAATTAGATCAACTGGATTCATGTAGTAAAAGTTATGAGTATTTTTCCAAGTATACCTCGGGGCTGAAAAATTCTGGCAGCAGCCATGTTCAATGTTTAGCTCATATTTCGAATAGCTGGAGGGATTATTTCATCTGGCATAAAAATAAAAGTTGTAGTTAATCTTCTTGGCTTTCAGTGGACTTTGAATTGTGCAATGCGGAGCTATATTGAGGAAGTTATTGTTGTGTCTGTGTCATTTGGAGCGCTCTGTTTGAAGATTTGGGTACATAATTTTTTTTCCTAAGTTATGTATTCCTGATTTGGTATTTGGATTTGATTTTGTTAAAATCCAAGATGAAGAGGTTTAATTATGATTTTATTATGAGATGTCCAGTTTTGAGTTAGCTTTCGCACAGAAGTGGAATTAGACCAACTGGATTCTTGTAGTAAAAGTTATGGGTATTTTTCCAAGTATACCCCGGGGATGGAAATTCTGGCAGCAGCCCTGTTCCATGTTTAGCTCTAATTTCGGATTAGCTCAAGGGATTATCTGATCTTGCAATGAACATGAAAGTTGTAGATAATCTTCTTAGCTTTCCATCGGTCTTGGAATTGAGCAATTCGGAGCTGTATCGGGGAAGTTATGGCTGTTCCAGTGAAGCTTGCGCAGAATTTCTAGTCGGAGGGTGACTTAGTAAATTCTCCTTAAGATATTTGATAAATATCTTCCCCTCTCTCTCTCCCCTCCCAAATCCCACGACCAGCACATTTTGCTCTCCTTCTCTTTTCATTTAACCCCCCCCCCCCAAGTGTTTGATGAAAGTCCCCAATGAGAAGGAGATGGTGGTGGAGGAAGTGGTGGTGGGTTGTGTTGTTGTCGCTTGTTTCTTCCCTTCTCTCAAGCTCCCCTTGCATGGATCCCCCCCCTGATTTTTGGCTGAAGAGGAGGCTGAGGAGAGGCTGAGGAGGTGGTGGTAGTGGTGGTGGCGGTTGAGGTGGTCGTGGGTGCGTCGAGGGCCCCGAACCTCCCCCTTTCGTTCCCCCTCCAAAGGTGAGCCCCTCCCCTTCTTTTCTTGATTTTAGGGCTTAGGGTTGGTTGGGGAGGCCATGCTTGCTAGGTAGTTGGGTTTGGGTGTGTGTGAGGGGTTGGGATGGGTGAAAAAGGGGTTATGAGGGCTTGGGCGCGCACTGGGCGCGGTCTGCGCGCGTGCGGGTGCAGGCGCGCGCGCAGGCGGGCGGAGGCAGGCGCTGGCGGGCGCAGTCGGGCGCGCAGTCGTGCGCGGGTGTAGGCGAGGGGGGTTTGAGCGGGGGTGCGCGCGGGCGTGCGCGCGAGGGTGCGCGCGTGCGGGCAGGGCACCTGGGCACTGCACCTGGGTGCGGGGCAGGGCGCCTGGGCATGCGCCTGGGCGCGGAGCTGGGGACCAGTGCGTGCGCGTGCTGGGGCGTGCGCGCAGTGCGTGGGGGGGCACGCTGGGCTGGACGCGCGATGCGCGCGCTAGTGTGTGCGTGCGTGCGGCAGTGCGTCAGGGCGCGCGGGGCAGACGCGCGGCAGTGCGCCGATGGTGCCGGGGTGTGTGCGTGCGTGCACATTCGTGCGTGCGCATGCGGGTGGCCGTGCGTATGGCTGCCCGGGAGTTCGGGAGTGAGTCGAGGTGCTCGGGCTCGCGTGCGTACGGGCCGTATGTACGCTTGTCCGAGTGTTGTGTATTTTAATGTATTTTTGGATTTATTTGGGTATTTTACTCACCGAATTGATTACCCTATTTTGTAGATCTTGACGGACGGTCCCGCGACGACCCGACTATCTGTGAGTAGGACAATCTATACGCACTTGGGCGTGTACCGCCCTCCCCTGGGGCACCATGGATTTATATTAACTTGTTGTAACTTGTAATCCATGCTATCATGATAAAAATGTAGTATGCATGCTACCCTAGACTTTGTATGTTAGGGACTTGCACCCTTAGGATATGTGTAAGAGCCGTGCATCCTGTCACCTTGTTACCATGCTAGGAAAGCCTCGACCTATGCATGCGTCCTATTAGTTTGATTTATTAAATTAAATGCTAGCATGCCTTGTATAATATTATAGGGAGGGGCCTTGCGAGGTCAACATTGAGACCCGGGCTAGGGTACTCCGTGTTCCTTGTTTGGTTGTCGGGATGTCCTGTATCGGGACCTCATGCTGCCCTCCCAAGGTTTCTTGTCCCAATAATATTATAACTCTTGTTAATAATTATTATTATAACTCTTGTTGATAACTATTATTATATATGTTCCCCGCATCTTGGTTATGCGCCCTGGAGGAATTCTGAAGAATTCATGGCATTAGAGTTGTTATGATGTGTTGTCTGCGGATCCGAGTGGATCATATGCGATGGATAGGCTATTCTGTTCCCTTCGTTGGATCCGTGTAGAGACTACCCCGGCGTTGGAAAGGCTGTCCCGTGCAGGGGCTCCCATCAGTAGGCACCTCCTAATTTGGGTTCGGACTGTGCTGAATGTGGGGGTGGCCAAACGGCCTACGGAGTGGAGGAGAGACTATCGGTAGACCAAGGGTGACCATCAGCCTAGTCAGTCCCAATATCCTATGTCACCATATTGAGGGGTGAGGGTGAGGGTGCGGTGGGTCGTCGATGTAGTGACCCACTGGATTGTAAGTCCCAAAATCCTATGTCACCTATTGAGGGGTGAGGGTGAGGGTGAGGGTGTAGTGGGTTGGCGATAGCGACCCACTGGTTTGTGTAGTCCCAATATCCTTTGTCACCTATTGAGGGGTGAGGGTGAGGGTGTAGTGGGTTGGCGGTAGCGACCCACTGGATTGCATAGTTATTGCCATTTTGTGGCTTTCAATAATGAGATGGTGGATTAATATAATATCTGGTTGTGGTTAATATAAGCTGTGATGCATGGGTTGTGCTGTTCACTGAGTGTGTGGCTCACCCCTCGCATAATTATTTTCTCCAGTGCTATCTGAGTCGGATCTAGAGGAGGAGCTCCCCGAGGGACTTCATCAGTAGCGGAGCAGCGCCACATCCCGCGAGTTTTAGAGGCTATCAGCATCCCTTTTGATTTATATGTATTGTATTCTGTGCTTGGGCACATGTTTGTATTATATTTGGATGTCTTTGTATATATTGGCTCTCACAGGACAGTTGATTATGTATCGAGTCTGTAATATGTTTTTGAGTTACAGATTCAGTCTTTTAGCTTCGGCTATTTGTGTATATCATGTCAGCCCTGCTTTTGTCTGTATTGTCTTTTTAGCTGTTGTGTGAGTATGTTATTGAACTCCTGTTTGGACTGATATCATATATACACTTGCCGCGTTCCGGGGACGCCCGGGGCGTGACAAAAAGTTGGTATCAGAGCCTGGTCCTGTCAGAGCCAATGGTCTTCTTTTCGTAGAGATGAGTCCTAGGATTTCTATATGAGTATTCTGATCCTAGTGTCTGGTTTTCTTAGGATTGCTGATATGCCTCCTCTCGGAGGACGGCGCGGACTTTGTCCCTCTCGACCTTTGAAGGTTTTCGGACCTATCAGAGGCGAGGATGCTACTGGAGAGTCCACGGCTGTGAGGCCAGGATCGGCGCAGGAGCCTCCCGCATGGAAACGTGCGTTCGCTCGGATAGCGGATTTGGTGGAGACTCAGACCAAGGCACTGGAGGCCCAAACCAGAGTGTTGGTGGAGCAGGCGCGGGAGATTCAGGAGCTAAAGGCGGCCCGTGAGGCAGTTCCAGGTCCCCTTAAGGGCTGATCCGCTAGTGGTACCCAACGTACCCCCAGTCCCCGTGGTGATTCCAGCGGAGAGAGCTCGGGATCCCCTGGTGTGGGAGGTGGAGCTAGAGGCTGCAGCGCGAGTATCGAGAGTGGTTGTTCAAGTTGAGGAGGCCGGGTTGTAGCCATCCTGGCAGAAGGCTCCCATCCGTAGGTACCACCGATGCAGTCGGAGGGGTACTGATCATGGGAGTATGCCAGGTAGAGGCTACCCGGAAGAAGATTAATGAATGATGTCGCGGGCGTGGAATCGTTCTCCCCTTCGTTGGATCCGGTGTAAGAACTCCTCAGCGTTAGAGAGGCCTTTCTGACAGAGGGCTCCCATCAGTAGGCACCTCCTGATATGGGTTCGGACTGTGCTGAATTGTGGGAGCGGACCAGGCGGCCTACGGTGTGGAGGAGAGGCTACCGGTGGACCAGGGGTGTAGAGCAGTCTAAGTCTCTCCCAAAGTCCCAATATGTCTCCTTTCGGGAGTGAGGGTGTGGATGAGGCGAAGACGCATCGCCTCGTGACCCAATTGATTCGACCGTTCCCAAGGATGTTGGGTCCGGTCTTGTGATGGAGGTTGAAGGATATCGGTGGATGATTATCTAGATGTAGATGATCCAGTGAGGTTGGTAGTGTTCTTTAAGAGTGATGTCTTCTAGTGTTCCTTTTCTGGTTTAAGGGGCTGTGTGAGGTCAGCGTTGAGACCCGGGCTAGGGTACTCCGAGTTCCTTGTTTGGTTGTCGGGGTATCCTATGTCGGGACCTCATGTTGCTCTCCCGAGGTTTCTTTCCCAGTCAAGGAATACTCTGGAAGCATCAGCTGATGGTGGTTTAAGTGCGAGATTTGGTTGGAGCGGATGGTTTTCTGGGCCACGTGATTTCCAGCAAGGGCATATCTGTGGACCCGGTCAAGTTGCTCGCCGTGTCAATTTGGCATCGACCGTCGAACCCTGCAAAGATTCGTAGCTTCCTGGGCGTGGCGGGTTATTGCGGGAGGGTTGTCGAGGGTTTCTCGAAGACAGCTGTGCCTCCTAACCGCCTCGCTCAGAAGGATGTCCGGTTCGATTGGTTCCCGTCTTGCGAGGAGAGCTTCCTGGAGTTTAAGCGAAGGCTCACCTCAGCGCCAGTTCTTACCCTTCCGTCTAGGAGGGGTGGGTTCGCAGTTTGCTCCAAGGCATCGCGGTTGGGTGTGAGTTGTGTCCACGATCCTGCTCACGTCATCCCGTTCGAGCCGCTCGTCTTCGAGCCGGACTTGTCATTCGTGGAGCAGCCGATTATGATCATGGACCGCCGCGAGAAAGGGCTCCGCACCAAGACCGTCCCGTTGGTCAAGGTGCGATGGCTGCACCGTTCCGGTGCCGAGGCCCTTGAGAGCTCGAGGATGCCTTGCGTGACGCGTATCCGCATCTCTTCCCTTCCTAGATGTTTTTGCATTATTTTGAGGACAAAATTTCCTAAGGGGGGAAGAATGTTATATATGTGTCACTTTTAACCTTCTGGTAACCATTGGACCATTCTGGCAGTTTTTCGGTTTTTTTTGTTTTTCGATCGGAACCGCTAAAATTTTGGGCTTTTAGCTATTGCCCTGAGATTGAGGGTTCCGATTGAAAATCTAACTGCATATTATGTGTCCTGGTGCCATTCCAAGCCGCTCACGAAAATTTCATCGAATTCTGGTACGTTTCAGAATTTCACAGTTCTGGGGCGTATCCGGGTTTTGATCGAGCGAGAAGTCATTGGGAGACTTGACTTGATCAATGTGGGCCCATGACTTGGTCAACTCTTTTGTCCTTTTGTGTGGTTGAGTTGACTTAGGTCAATTACACTTAGACCCACTTAAACCCCCCCTAAACCTAATTAGGGCTAATCTAATTAGGGGTGTGAATATATGTGGGGTGGGGGGTGGGTATAAAGAAATCCCACGACCAAGACAAAAACTCCTCCACTATTCATCATCTCCTCTGAGAATTTCTCTCTCTCTCCCCCTCTCTTTGAAACCACCTTTTGACCTAGCTAAGGTGCCCTAAACTCAAAACCCAAAGAAGAGAAAGGTGAGGGGAGCTCCCGATCTACCCACCGGTGGTTTCGGATTCAAGTTCCGACGTGTTTAGCCCCTTCTCACGCCCTCTTTTCTACTCAGATTTTAGCTGGTTTTGGGGTGAGGGAGATCTTGGTGTCGGTGGCCATTGGGGAAGTGTTTCGGTGAGCGGAGAGCTTCGGTCCCCCTTCCTTTCCTTTCCTTTCCTTGGGTAAGGTCTCTTTCCTTCCTTTTCTTGCTTAGATGCTTGTTAGGAGGGTGGGTTTGGGTGTTGGTGGCTGTGGGCGGCGGTTGGTGGCTGTTGGAGGCCATTGGTGGCCGGTGAGTGGTGGTAGGGTGGCTCTGGCAGGCAGGCAGGGTAGCTCGGGTAGGCAGCGCAACAGGCGGAGCAGGTGGCAGGGCGCGCGTGCGTGCGGGCGTGCGCTCAGGTACTGGGCGCTGGGCGCGGGTTCTGGGCGCTGGGCGATGGTCGCGGGTTCTGGGCGCTGGGCGCTGTCGGGCATGCTGGCAGGGCAGCGTGGGCGTGCGCGCGAGTGGTGTGCGAGGGCGTGCGCGCGGGTGGAGCTTTGTTCGGCGCATGCGGGCAGCGACGCGCGCAGGCAGGCAGGCAGGCACAGGCAGGCAGGCAGGCAGGCGCAGGCAGGCAGGCGAAGGCGGGCGAGCTGCGGGCAGGCGCGTTGGGCGCGTGCTGACGCGCTCGCTGGGCGCTGTCGGGTGCGCTGGGCGCAGTGCGCGGCGTGCGCGCGGAGCGCTGCGCAGGGGCACGTGGACGAGCGGGTGGTGTGCGGGTGCTGCGCAGGAGGCGTAGTGTGCGCAGGGCGAGTGGTGAGAGCGGGGAGTGTGAGCGGGCAGGTGTGCGGGCGCTGCGCTGGGGCGCAGTGCGGGCGGGTGCGCGTGCGGGGCGCTGCGCTGGGGCGCACTGCGCGCGGGTGCACCCGGGGCTGGACGAGCAGGTGATGCGAGCGGGTGGTGCGCGCGGGGTGCGTGCGGGATGCGGCGATGGGCACTAGGTGTGCGGGTGTGCACGCGGGTTGCTGCGCTGGGGCGCAGTGAGCGCGCGGTGCACCCGGGAGGTCTCGGCAGGGTGTCCGGGTGTGCGGGCTGGGCTCGGCAGTGCATCTGGGCGCGCGGGCTGAGGCGCGGCCGTGCGCCCGGGGCGGGTGGCCGTGCGTGCGGCTGCCCGGGGGTTCGGGAGTGAGTTGGGATGCTCGGACTCGCGTGCGTACAGGCCGTATGTACGCTTGTCCGAGTGTTGTGTATTTTAAATGTATTTTTGGTTTTTATTTGTGTATTTTACTCACCGATTTGATTACCCTATCTTGCAGATCTTGACGGACGGTCGCGCGACGACCCGGCTACCGGTGAGTGGGACAATCCAACCCAGTAGGGAGGCGTTATACGCACTTGGGCGTGTACCGTCCTCCCCTGGGGCACCATGGATTTATATTAACTGTTGTAATGTGTAATCCATGCGAGCATGATAAAAATGTAGTATGCATGCTACCCTAGACTTTGTATGTTAGGGACTTGCACCCTTAGGATATGTGTAAGAGCCATGCATCCTGTCACCCTGTTCTCATGCTAGGAAGCCTCGGCCTATGCATGCGTCCTACTAGTTTAATTTATTAAATTGATTGCTAGCATGTCTTAGATAATATTATAGGGAGGGGCCTTGCGAGGTCAACATTGAGACCAGGGCTAGGGTTCTCCGTGTTCCTTGTTTGGTTGTCGGGATGTCCTGTATCGGGACCTCATGCTGCCCTCCCAAGGTTTCTTGTCCCAATAATATTATAACTCTTGTTAATAATTAATATGATATCCCTTGTAAATTATTATTATTATGCATGTTCCCCGCATCTTGGTTATGCGCCCTAGAGGAATTCTGAAGAATTCATGACATTAGAGTTGTTGAGATGTGTTGTCTGCGGATCCGAGTGGATCATATGCGATGGATAGGCTGTTCTGTTCCCTTCGTTGGATCCGTGTAGAGACTACCCCGGCGTTGGAAAGGCTGTCCCGTGCAGGGGCTCCCATCAGAAGGCACCTCCTGATTTGGGACGGACTGTGCTGAATGTGGGGGTGGCCAAACGGCCTACGGAGTGGGGAGAGACTATCGGTGGACCAAGGGCGACCATCAGCCTAGTCAGTCCCAATATCCTATGTCACCATATTGAGGGGTGAGGGTGAGGGTGTGGTGGGCCGGCGATGTGGCGACCCACTGGGTTTGTGTAGGATGATTATCAGCCTATTAAGTCCCAATATCCTATGTCACCTATTGAGGGGTGAGGGTTAGGGTGGGGGTGCAGTGGGTTGGCGATAACGACCCACTGGTTTGTGAAGTCCCAAAATCCTTTGTCACCTATTGAGGGGTAGGGTGAGGGTGTAGTGGGTTGGTGGTAGCGACCCACTGGATTGTATAGTTGTTGCCATTTTGTGGCTTGTAAAATGATAATTGTGGATTAATAATATCTGGTTGTGGTTAATATAAGCTGTGATGCATGGGTTGTGCTGTTCACTGAGCGTGTGGCTCACCCCTCGCATAATATTTTTCTCCAGAGTCATCTGAGTCGGATCTAGAGGAGGAGCTCCCCGAGGGACTTCATCAGTAGCGGAGTAGCGCCACGTCCCGCGAGTTTCAGAGGCTATCAGCATCCCTTTTGATTGTATGTGTTATATTCCGTGCTTGGGCACGCGTTTGTATATTATTTGGATGTCCTTGTATATATTGGCTCTCACAGGACAATTGATTATGTATCGAGTCTATAATATGTTTTTAAGTTACAGATTCAGTCTTTAGCTTCCGCTATTTTTGTGTATATATCATGTCAGCCCCCTTTTGTTGTCTGTGTTGAAATTTTTGATGTTATTAGAGTATGTTATTGAACTCCTGTTTGGACTGATATCATATATACACTTGCCGCGTCCCGGGGACGGCCGCCCTGGGGCATGACAACCCCGGCGTTGGAAAGGCTGTCCCATGCAGGGGCTCCCATCAGTACGCACCTCCTGATTTGGGATGGACTGTGCTGAATGTGGGGGTGGCCAAACGGTCTACGAAGTGGGGAGAGACTATCGGTGGACCAAGGGTGACCATCTGCCTAGTCAGTCCCAATATCCTATGTCACCATATTGAGGGGTGAGGGTGAGGGTGCGGTGGGTCGTCGATGTAGCGACCCACTGGATTGTAAGTCCCAAAATCCTATGTCACCTATTGAGGGGTGAGGGTGAGGGTGTAGTGGGTTGGCGATAGCGACCCACTGGTTTGTGTAGTGCCAATATCCATTGTCACCTATTGAGGGGTGAGGGTGAGGGTGTAGTGGGTTGGCGGTAGCGACCCACTGGTTTGTGTAGTCCCAATATCCTTTGTCACCTATTAATGGGTGAGGGTGAGGGTGAGGGTGTAGTGGGTTGGCGGTAGCGACCCACTAGATTGTATAGTTGTTGCCATTTTGTGGCTTTCAATAATGAGATGGTGGATTAATATAATATCTGGTTGTGGTTAATATAAGCTGTGATGCATGGGTTGTGCTGATCACTGAGTGTGTGGCTCACCCCTCGCATAATTATTTTCTCCAGTGCTATCTGAGTCGGATCTAGAGGAGGAGCTCCCCGAGGGACTTCATCAGTAGCGGAGCAGCGCCACATCCCGCGAGTTTTAGAGGCTATCAGCATCCCTTTTGATTTATATGTATTGTATTCTGTGCTTGGGCACATGTTTGTATTATATTTGGATGTCTTTGTATATATTGGCTCTCACAGGACAGTTGATTATGTATCGTGTCTGTAATATGTTTTTGAGTTACAGATTCAGTCTTTTAGCTTCCGCTATTTGTGTATATATCATGTCAGCCCTGCTTTTGTCTGTGTTGTCTTTTTAGCTGTTGTGTGAGTATGTTATTGAACTCCTGTTTGGACTGATATCATATATACACTTGCCGCGTTCCGGGGACGCCCGGGGCATGACAGTTATGGCTGTTCTAGTGAAGCATGTACAGAATTTCTAGTCAGGGACGAATTGGTCATTGGATCCCTCTTTTGGATATTTATTAGCCCAAAAAAATATCTCTCTCTCTCTCTCTCCCTCCCACTTCTCATGTGGATTCTCTTGGGTCTCTCTTTCTCTCTTTCATCCCCTCCCCATGTGTTTGTGGAAATTTCTCAAAGAGAAGAGAAGGAGAAGGTGAAGGAGGAAGAGAAAAGTTTGTGTAGGTGTTGTTGTTGTTATTGATTCTCCTCTCTCAAGCACCGTCTCATATCTTGTTCCCCCCCCTGATTTGCAGCCAATGAGGGCTGGAGAGAGGCTGAAGAGGAGGTGTGGTGGTGGTGGTGGTTGAGGTGGCCGTGGGCGCGTCGAGAGCCCCGCATCTCCCCCTGTCCCTTTCCCTCTTTTGGTAAGTCCTCTTCCCCTTCTTCTTGATTTTTTGGGACGTTGGGATGATTGAGGAGGTCATGCATGCTAGGTAGATGGGTTAGAGTGTGTGTGAGGGGTAGGGGAGGGTTAAAAAGGGGTTAAGATTGACTGGGCGCGCGCTGGGGCTGTCTGCGCGCTTGCGCGCGCAACGCGCACAAGGGCACTGGTAGGCCCAGGCAGGCGCGCAAACGCGCGCGCGGACTCTGGCAGCAAGCGGGTGCGCGCAGAGCGTGCGCGCGAGTGCGGGCGCGAGCGTGTGCGCGCGCGGGGCATGCGTCTGGGCACGGGACTGAGTGTCAGTGCGCGCGCGCGCGTGCGTGCGTGTGCTGGGCATGGGTGGGGCTGCCCAGGGTCTCGGGTAGGTGCTGGGGCACTCGGGCATGCGTGCGTACGCGCGTGCTTGCATGCGTGCGAGCCCGTATGCGTGCATGTCTAAGTCTTTGGCATTTCTAGTAAATTCTAAGTGTTAAATTGTGATGTTACTCACCAAATTTGATGCCCTTACCTTGCAGATCTCGTCGGATGGGATGCGTGAGGTCCCGGGTAATGGTGAGTGGTTCAATCCAATCCTCCCCCCCCCTCGGGATGTGCTCAACGCGCGTAGTGCCGCGTCGCGCATCGATGGGGCTCCCAAACTATACTACTTGTGTAGATAAGTAGTATGGCCATGCTTAAGCTATAATATGTAGATATATTGCATGCTAGGCTTATATACATGTATTGTATTCATGTATGAATGATTGTGTTGCATGAGCCCCTCTAGTATGGGCATGTATTTGTGTAATGTGTATGGATGTATAGAATATGGCATGCCTTAGGTATTATTGTAATACTACTCCCACCATATTAATTGGAATATCGAACATGAATAAGTCTGGGTTAATAACGGGCACCTGTCTAATATTCCCTTGCGATAAAACTCGAGGGCATGGTGTAGTTGTTGTGCCCATGCTAATGGGGCAAAGCTATGACCAGCTTCATGAGATGATGATCTCCCCCGCCCTCTCCCTCTGAACGAACTGAGTAAGTAGATGCGATTTCCTACTCGACTCAGGTTCGTTTGGAATATTGGCATGCACCTGTTAGTGCGCGAGATCGCGCTTGCCCCTTTCTTCTAAGTTGGCGATATCCAACGGATGTTAGAGTATATTTTGTATGTTTATGTGATTAATGACCATGTATGCATGTTGTATGAATTATTATGATGTAAATCCATGTTAGGGAGTGTCCCTATAATTATTAGATGATTGTGCATATGGTTCATGCACATAGCTGATATAAAATTCTCCTGGATATTTATATGTGCATGTTAAAAGCTGATTAGGCCTATCTAGAATAGGCGTGAGTATGACCCGCTGTCGGGTTGTACCTTATTAGTTAGAGCGCTAGCGATGTAATCGCCCCGTGCATCCGAGCGATGCACTCGTTTGGAATTCAGGAGAATTCATTATCTTATCGGATTGTTAAGCCGGTAGTTGGGGCGTGACACCCCCCCTTGTGTCCGAGCGACGCAACCGTGTGGGAGTACAATAGTGTTCGCTATCATCGATATGTGATTATCGAGTGTAATGTTTTCCATTGGGTTCGCTTTGCGAACATGGAATGTTTACTCCCAATGTCGTCTGTGTTGAAGAGGCCGGGTTGTAGCTGTCCTGACAGAGGGCTCCCATCCGTAGGTACCACCGATGCGTTCGGGAGCGTACTGATCGTGGGAGTGTACCAGGTAGAGGCTACCCGGGAGAGGGCTAACGAATGATATTGCGAGCGTGGAATCGTTCTCCCCTTCGTTGGATCCGATGTAGGAACTCCCCGGCGTTGGAAAGCTGTCCTGACAGAGGGCTCCCATCCGTAGGTACCACCGATGCGTTCGAAAGCGTACTGATCGTGGGAGTATACCAGGTAGAGGCTACGTGGGGAAAGGGCTACCGGTGGACCAAGGGTGTAGAGCAGTCTAAGTCTCTTCCAAAATTCCCAAGAGTCTCCCTCCGAGAGTGAGGGTGAGGATGAGGTGAAGACACGTCGCCTCGTGACCCATTTGTTGTTCGTCCGTTCCCATAGTTGTTGGGTCCGGTCTCGTATTGATGTTCAAAGACATCGTTGGGCAGTTATCTCGATGTAGATGATCCAGTAGTGTTGCGTAGACCAGTAATCCCAGGTCTCCTCGACCAACGGTATGGTCTCTCCCCAAAAGTCCCAAGAGTCTCCCTCCGGGAGGGTGAGGGTGAGGTTGGTGATCTAGTAATGTTGTGTGGACCAGTAATCCCGGGTCTCCTTGACCAACGGTATGGTCTCTCCCCAAAAGTCCCAAGAGTCTCCCTCCGGGGGTGAGGGTGAGGGTGAGGTTGGTCGCGCCGCCGCGTGACCCTGTTATCCATGGGTTTCCACCCATGTTTACCTTGAAAGGGAATTGTTTATGTATTGAACTGTTGTATGGTGATTGGTTTCCAGCCACTCATTGAGCTTGTAGCTCACCCCTCGCATACTGTTTCTTTTCAGGGGCAGTGTTGGGCGTGGAGCTGGAGCTTTCCTGTGGCGTGGTCTTATGGGCGTGGAGCGTTCTTCCGGCGGGTGGCGAGTGCGAGGCTGTCAGCAGTCCTAGAGTCATTGTATGTATTGTAAATCGTGCATGTGGCACAGGTTGTATTTTCTTTGGTCTAGACTTGGCTCTCACAGGACAGTGATTGTGTATTCGAGACTGTAATAATGTTTTTGGTTTACAGACATTGTTTATATATTATGCTTCCGCTTTTCAGTCAGTTATCATTATCCTTGCTTTGCCACCTTGTGTGTTGTTGTTGGAGTCTTTATTGACCTCAGGTATTGATATCTGATATTTTATTATTGCCACGTCTCGGGGACGGCCACCCTGGGGCGTGACAGTGGGGGTATTATTTTCGTTCCTGGTTGAGGCGGCCGACAAGTCCTCAGGAGGATTCAAGGGTTGTTGTGATCGCCACCTGGTTTCTCAAAAAGCAGGAAAAGTTGGGGTGGATTTGATCGCCATCGTGGGGGAGTTTATGTGGTCTCCGCTCTAAGATACGGGCATGCAGCACACAGAGGTGAAAAACAGGAATCCTCTTCTGCTTTGGGAACTTGACTAAAGGAGGTTTTGGGAAATCAGGGTGTAGGTGAGGGTCGGCTAGTGGGGATTAGCCGCCTGGTGGAGGACGGCTAGTTGGGAGTAGCCGCCCGGTGCCTGGCTCAACTTGGGCAGAGCCTGGGTAGGAAGTGGGTTGGGTTTTGGCAGGGCTAAACTAGGTTTAACCTGGGTTTTTGGAGAGTGGATTTGGAAAGTATTTTGGTGTAGGAATTGAGCTTCCCTCTCTCTCATTCTAGGGTTTCAAGTGGGGGAGGGTTTGTGAGTGTGGGTATGGCTTAGGAAGGAATGGGTGATTTTATGGGTGAAGATGATATATATGGATTGGTTGATGAGCAGAAAAGAGTTGGATGCCCCCTATTTATAGTAAAAAAGGGGCATGGGAGTTTTTATTGGACAATAGATCAAAATGAATAATAAGGTGCTTGATTTGACCTTCCATTAGATCTTTGTTCTCTGACAGTGTCCAGGTGAGGGGCGGCTAGTTGAATGGGAGTGTCCACTGGACAATAGATCAAAATGGATAATAAGGTGCTTGATTTGGCCTTCCATTAGATTTTTATTCTCTGAAAATGTCCAAGTGAGGGGCGGCTAGTTGAAACTAGCCGCCTAGTGAGGGGCGACTACTCTCAAGTTGCCACCCCCATCATGATTTGCCAAACGTCCCATCTCTGACAAGTGGTGGCTTGAGTAGGTTACTAAGGTTGAACCGGCTGAGATGGGGCGGCTAAAAGGAACAATCCGCCACAATCATGCTACTTTATGTCCCATCCTAGGGAGGTGGTTTGGGGTCGGTCAGGGGGTTTGGTAGAACTCTGATCTGAGTTCTAAAGGTAAACCCTAATTCTCCCTCGTAGGGTTTACATGAAAAAGATTTAATAATTTTTTGTTATCTGATCTATACCTTTATCGACGGATCTTGGCAGTCAGGATTTAATTTTTCCCAACAATTGGATTCAGAGCCATCTCGTTGATACTGCGTATAGATCAAATACAACCATGTTGTCCGTCCACATGATAAACGATTAGATCTATATACCATGTGAATAGTTTGGATTGTAGATCTGTGCTAACTTTGTTTTGCAGCGATCTTAATCCGGCTATTATGGTTATTGTTTTGTTTATAGTCTTGTCTTTATGTGAATGGATCTCACGCGGATTGTGGGTGGTCATATTGTATGATCAAAAATTAAATGACATTGTAAACTCCGTGAGTGGGAGTATTATTGTATTTTTCTTTTCGATATGCACAAGAGAGTTTCGAGGGGATTCGAGGGATCGGCTCCGACGTGGTACCAGATTGGCACAAGGAGGATCGTGAACAGAACCAGATGATACCAGATCATCACATGGAGGATTTACGATCAAAACAGGATAATCGATTCTCTTATCCGAATGGTTATAAATCCCACCAGATAAGGAAAAGATGCGTTTTCAGCAAAGAAAATTGATCATGAAATCTGGTCTCTGGGCACTGCCCCAGACCCCACCAGGGGGGAGCTCGTCTCTAAATGCAAGCCACCCCCCTGGACCCCCTACTCACATTAGAATTCCAATCGTAGCGCTTCATAGTTGTTGTGCAACCATAATAGCCGGAATTTTAATTTTTTATTTGATGTATGTTTTTATGCGTGTGATTATACTCATGATTGTTATATTGCGCGGATGTTAATTGGTATAACGGACCCACATTATATGGACAACATGGATATTGGTCAAACATGGATAACATTTTTATGGCAAACAATGAATATGTTTATAACCCTCAAAAAGCTTTAAAATATTAAGTGGGAACATGACATTATTAAATAATTCCCACGGTCTCCACCACCAACTTGTAGGTAATACAATTTATCTTTCGTGTTGGCTATAGGCCTTCCTCCCTATCGAATGAGTTAAATTGTAGACATTATCGGTACAAGTTATATTTAGGAATAATTTTGGGTAATTGCTAGTGTGCACTATCTCCCCATCAGAGGAGTACACTGCGAACAATTGATCAGAAGTTAGGTGGTGGTTTACACTTAACTATAAGTAATAGTATCCTCCCCATCGGAGTCACTGTTATTATTTATAGGACCGAAGTATGTCAACTGTTTAATTTCACTTAGTATTAGAGGATACCTATATAGTAAAATTAATAGGAATTGGTCTGTCTGGTCTAAGTTTGAGTGGTATACGTCCTTACTATCGAGGCATGCTATTCAATAAGAGATCATGCTATTGACGAATTCTTTTAATATTGTAGAGGGACCCATCTTTAAATTGAATTTGAAGTTATTATTTACCATATCATGATTGTTTTTTATATTATGTATTCTCAGGATTCAAAATGGCTGCTTTTAATCCACTTGCTGTTATTCTCAAAGAATGTAAATTGACTAGACCTAATTATATTGACTGGAAAAGAAACCTGGATATTGTGTTGACTTCCTCAAAGTACAAGTTTGTACTCACTGAAGTATGTCCTCAAAGACCTGGTGAGGGGGGCAACCGAAGAGGAAACCCAGACTTATCAGAAATGGCTGAGGACTGATGAGATGGCTATGTTAGAGTAGTGTTCTAAAAGCCATGACTTATGTAATAAACTCTATTATTAAGATGGACTTAGCATTTTGATGAGGATTATTATTGGTAAATGCTTGCATTATATAGTTTGAAATATTGCGCTTGTTTTAATATAGTCCTTTAATTTACACTGTAGATAGTCTGGTGTGTAGAGTTTGACTTACACACGGAAGATCAGATTATCGGTCCCTGTGAATTATAAGTTGAGGTTCACAAATTTAGATGGACTTGGATAATCTATTGGATAAAGATTGTAGTGCAATTCATCTTACGTAGTCTATCTTGACTATAAAAGACTGGTTCATAGGTTTTTGGGTGATTGTGCTAGTACACCTTGTGTGTATTGAACGGACCAAGTTGGGGTAATTATTTTTGTACTGACTAGATAAAATAATTTACACCTCATATTTATTATGGTTGCTTATGCTCTTAATCCTAAAATGATTCTTAGACATGTGCATTTGTTATTTGTCATTTTGATTCATTAAAGACTGAGATTCTCCTATGGATCAATAGACTCGATTAGTTAGGTGACGATAACACCTATATGATGAATATTTACTATTGATGGAATCCACGTCTCCTATAGGAGATTGATGATACTCTCTTGAGGATGCTTATAAGTTTTGGTCATGTCTAACCCGGCCGGTGGATTTAACTATTCGACATGTCAAATAAGTTAAGCGGAAGATCTCAAGGAAAATAAGATGTTGTGAAATAATATTGTCAGTAATAATTATTTCATAATGAGTATTGGAATCTTAGCGTGGGGAGATATTAAGCATAAAATATAAGGAGCTCAAAATATTATCTTGAAATTAGTGTATTTGGAGTGCAGCCATAATCCTTTAGTTGAATGAATTATGACTTATGGGTATTTGGTTTTAATTCTAGGTTGAGTTATGGTACCGAAACCCATAGGAGCCAATTACTTATTTCTCCTTTAGGTCCCCGCCCTAGCCTATAAATATGTGGCTTCCTCTCTCTCTCAAAGAAGAGAAGTTTTTTCATCAAAACTGAAGCCCTAACCCTAGAAACCCTTTAGGATCTCTGGATCCAGAAAAGGTGAGGAATGGAGAGAGAGAGCGAAGGGATTTGTGGTTGCCATTCAAAGCAAGAAGGAGACCACACTCCACCGTGAATCTACAACATAGGAAGGACATACGGTAGAAGATCTAAAGGTTCCGATCGAGCGATCCGTCGTCGTCTCTTAGATCCAATCTTCCTCTTCGATAGAACTCTGAAATGAGTTCTAAAGGTAAACCCTAATTCCGCCTTGTAAGGTTTACATGAAAAGGGTTTAATGAATTTTTTTTGTTATCCGATCTACACCTCGATCGACGGATCTTGGCAGTCGGAATTGGCATCAGAGCCATCTCGTTGATACTGCGTATAGATTGAATACAACCATGTTGTCCGTCCACATGATAAACGATTAGATCTATATACCATGTGAATAGTATGGATTGTAGATCTGTGCTAACTTTGTTTTGCAGCGATCTTAATCCGGCTATTATGGTTATTGTTTTGTTTATAGTCTTGTTTTATGTGAATGGATCCCACGTGGGTTGTGTGTTATATATGTGTCAATTTTAACCTTCTGGTAACCGTTGGGACATTCATGCAGTTTTTCGATTTTTTTTGTTTTTCATTCGGAACTGCAAAAATTTTGGGTTGTTAGCTATCGCCCTGAGATTGAGGGCTCCGATTGAAAATCTAACTGCATATTATGTGTCCTGGTGCCATTCCAAGCCGCTCACGAAAATTTCATCGAATTCCGGTACGTTTCAGAATTTCGCAGTTCCGGGGCATATCCGGGTTTTGACCGAGCGAGAAGTCATTGGGAGACTTTGACTTGGTCAAGTGGGCCCATGACTTGGTCAACCCTTTTTGTCTTTTAGTTTGGTTGGGTTGACCCAAGTCAAATCTCATCTAATCCTCACTTAAGCCTAATTAAACTTGATTAGCCCTAATTTTAAGTGAGTTGGCTATTTAATGAAAACTAAAAAGTGGTATTACACTATTCATCATCTTCCTCTTTTTGCTTTCTCTCTCCCCCTCTCTCAAAAACCTCCATTTGAGCCCCTTGGAGTGCCCAAACCTTAAAACCTAAAACATAGGAAGTGTAGATCTACACCCCGGTGTTTTCAAATCTGGATTTCGGCGTGTCTAGCCTTTCCGTCGCCCCTCTTTTCTCCCCTGATTTGGGCCATTTCGAGGGCCAAGGGAGATCCCGACGTTGGAGGCCTTTGGGGAGAGGTTTCGGTGCGCGGAGAGCAACCGAGCATCCTTGCTTTCCCTTGGTAAGCCCTTTTTCCTCTCTTTCCTTGCATAGATGCTTGTTAGGATGATGGATTTGGGGTTGGGAGGCGGTCGGTGGCTGTGGGTGGCTGTCGGAGGTGGTTGGGGGCGGTCGGAGGCCATGGGTGGCCGGTGGTTGGTGCTGGAGGTGGTCAGGCAGGGTGTTAGGCAGCCCCGGGCAGGATGCCAGGGCTGGCAGGGCTGTTCCGGGCGGGTAGCAGGGCTAGCAGCGGGCGCAGCAGGAAGGCGCACCAGTTTGCCGGGCGCGCGCGCGGGCGTGCGCTCGGGGGGTGCAGGGGGAGGCGTGCCGGTTAGGAGGTGCTCGGCCATCAGGCGGGCAGTGCTTGGGGGTGCAGGCGAGTGGTGCTCGGGCCACTCGGCGATGCGCGCAGGCAAGCAGCGCGGGCAGCAGCGCGGGCAGGCTGGGAGGCGCGCTGGGTGCGTGCTAACAGGCGCGCTGGGCATGTGTTGCGCGGGCGTGCGCGTGAGCGCTGGGTGAGGGTCCCGGGTGCTGGGCGCTGGGTCGCGAATGCTGGGTGGGCTGGGCAGAGGCGCAGGCGTGCGCGCGGGGCGCTGGGCAGAGGCGCAGGCGTGCGCGCGGTGAGGTGAGAAGTGGGTGCGAGCGGGCGGGTGCGCGTGCGGGGCGCTGCGCTGGGGCGCAGTGCGCACGGGTGCACCTGGGGCTAGGCGAGCTGCTGGTCGAGTGGGTGGTGCGCGGGGGGTGCGCGCGGAGCGAGGAAAGGGCAGCGGAGGTGCGCGCGGGGCGAGGCGCTGGGCGTACGGGGCATGCGGTGTGCGCGCGGGCCAGCGCGGGGCGTGCGGGGTGCGCGCGGGCATCGGCGATGGGGCGCAGGGGTCGCGCGGTGCACCTGGGTGGCTCGGCTGCATGCCCAGGCGTGCGGGCGGGGACCCGGTGGTGCGCCTGGGTGCGCGGGCTGAGGCGCGGCGGTGCATCCGGGGACGGGTGGCCGTGCGGATGGTTGCCGGGAGTGCGGGAGTGAGCCGGGGTGCTCGGGCTAGCGTGCGTACGGGCCGTATGTACGTTTGCCCGAGTGTTGGGTATTTTAGAGTATTTTTAGTGTATTTTAGGGGTATTTGTGGATTTTACTCACCGTATTAAATACCTGTCTTGCAGATCTTGACGGACGGTCGCGCGACGACCCAGATACCGGTGAGTGGGACGATCCAACCCAGTAGGGAGGCGTTACATGCACTTGGGCGTGTACTGTCCTCCCCTGGGGCATCGTAGTGAATATTAACCTGTTTAATGTGAAAACTATGAAAGCATGATAATCTGTAGTATGCATGCCACCCTAGATTTGTATGCTAGGGACTTATACCCTTAGGACCCGTATAAGAACCATGCACCCTGTTATCATGTTTCCATGCTAGGAAAGCCCCGACCGATGCATGTTCCCATTTAGTTTAATTTGTTTAAATAAAATGCGAGCATGTGATTATTAGCCTGTCTTAGTGAATATTATAGGGGAGGGGCCTCGCGAGGACAGCGGTGAGACCCGGGCTAGGGTACTCCGTGTTCCTTGTTTGGTTGTCGGGATGTCCTATATCGGGACCTCACGCTGCCCTCCCAAGGTTCTTTTCCCCAATAATATTCCACCCTTATTATATTATATGTTCCCCGCATCTTGGTTATGCGCCCTGGAGGAATTCTGAGGAATTCATGACATCAGTAGAGTCTCCCTTCTCTGGATTAAAGGGCCTTGCGAAGTCAGCGTTGAGACCCGGGCTAGGGTACTCCGTGTTCCTTGTTTGGTTGTCAGGATATCCTATATCGGGACCTCATGCTGCCCTCCCAAGGTTTTTTTTTTCAGTCTAAGGGATGTCGCGGATCCGAGTGGATCATATGCGTATGGATAGGCTGTTCTATTCCCTTCGTTGGATCCGTGTAGAGACTGCCTCAGCGTTAGAAAGGCTGTCCCATGAAGGGGCTCCCATCAGTAGGCGCCTCCCGATATTTGTGACGGACTGTGCTGAAGTTGTGGGAGTGGCCAAGCAGCCTACGGAGTGGAGGAGAGACCATCGGTGGACCAAGGGTGACCAACAGCCTAGTCAGTCCCAATATCCCATGTCACCATATTGAGGGGTGAGGGTGAGGGTGTGGTGGGTTGGCGATGTGGCGACCCACTGGTTTGTAAGTCCCAATATCCTTTGTCACCTATTGAGGGGTGAGGGTGAGGGTGTAGTGGGTCTGCGATGAGGCGACCCACTGGTTTGTGTATGGATGATTATAAGTCCCAATATCCTATGTCACCTATTGAGGGGTGAGAGTGAGGGTGTGGTGGTTCGGCGATGTACGAACCACTGGAATTATGATGTTATGCCACTTTGAGGCTGGTTGTTGTTTGTGGTTAATATATTGTGATGCATGGGTTGTGCTGTTCACTGAGCGTGTGGCTCACCCCTCGCATATTATTTTCTCCAGTTACTGAGCCGATGAAGGAGGAGCCCCGAGGGATTCCTTCAGTAGCGGAGCAGCGCTACGTCCCGCGAGTGTAGGAGGCTATCAGCATCCCTTTTTGGTGGTATGTATTTTATTTCCGTGCTTGAGCACGCGTTTGTATATTTATTTATATTGTGTATATTGGCTCTCACAGGACAGATGATTGTGTATCGAGTCTGTAGTATGTTTTATTTACAGATTCAGTCTTTCGCTTCCGCATTTTGGTGTATATATCATGTCAGCCTTTTTGTTGTCTGTGTGTCATTCTAGTTGCTTGGTTATGGTATATTATTGACTCCTGTTTACTGATATCATATATACACTTGCCGCGTCCCGGGGACGGCCGCCCTGGGGCGTGACAAAAGTTGGTATCAGAGCCTGGTCCTGTCAGAGCCAATTGTCTTCTTTCGTAGAGATGAGTCCTAGGATTTCTATATGAGTATTCTGATCCTAGTGTCTGGTTTTCTTAGGGTGCTGATATGCCTCCTCGTAGAGGACGGCGCGGACGAGGTCCCTCTCGACCTTTGGAGGTTTCCGGACCTACCAGAGACGAGGATGCTATTGGAGAGTCCTCAGCCGTGAGGCCAGGATCGGCAGAGGAGCCTCCTGCTTGGGAGCGCCCGTTTGCGCGGTTAGCAGATTTGGTGGAGACGCAGACCAGGGCATTGGAGGCCCAGACGAGGGTGTTGGCAGAGCAGGCTGGGATATTCAGGAGCTGCGGGCGGCCCGCGAGGCAGTTCCGCAGGTCCCTTTGGTGGCAGATCCACCTGTGGTACCCGATGTACCCCCAGTCCCTGTGGTGTTCCGGCGGCAGAGTTCAGGATCCCCAGGAGAGGGAGGTGGTGCTAGAGGCTGCAGTGCGAGTGCAGCAAAGTGGCCTCGCAGCCTTTTTGAAGCTCCACCCTCCCGAGTTCCACGGTCAGACGGAGGACCCCCTTGCTCCGAGAGATGGTTGAGGGAGGTGGATACGATCTTCTCGACTATGCTTTGCACCGATCGCCAGCGTGTCTCCCTGGCCACCTTTATGCTGAAGGGTAACGCCGCCGACTGGTGGGCTACCCGAGTGGTGGACATCCCCGAGGGAGTGGAGCAGCTTTCTTGGGCGGGATTCCAGAGGTATTTCCTGGAGGAGTACTTCCCGTTCTCGACGCGCCAGATCGTGATGCGGGAGTTCGAGCAGCTGACGCAGGGCTCCATGTCTGTCGCCGACTACTCCACGCGCTTCACGAGGCTCTCCAGATTTGCTCCAGCCTTGGTGATGGATGAGGACACGCGGTGCCGCCGTTTCGAGTTGGGTCTCAGCAGCGCCATTCGGGTGCACGTCACCTCCCAGGCATTCTCGAGGTTCTCGGACTTGGTGTCTCGAGCGAAGACAGTCGAGCGAGACCTCGGGATCATCGTGACGGTTCTGACCCCTTCGGCAGATCAGAGTCCTTCCGGGAGCCAGGACCAGGGACAGCGCAAGGTGAAGAGGCCCCGCTTCGATCAGTCAGCGGCTGCCTCTCCTCCAGTCGATGTGGTGCCAGTGCGAGGTCCAGCACCCATTGCAGCAGTGCCCATCCAGTCCATGCAGCCGGAGAAGCGGCGCTGCTTCCATTGTCAGCGCATCGGGCATATCAGATACAATTGCCCTGATGCTGGCCGACCCCGCGTACTGCCTCAGCAGCCGCAGTTCTTGCAGCAGCAGCTTCCGCGCCAGCCGCCGCACCAGCCTCAGCGTCAGCAGCAGCCACAGGGTGGTCGAGTTGACCAGTTGGGGCAGCCAGTGCAGCCGGCGAGGCGTGCCCCTGCTCCTCAGCCGCGGTTGGTCCAGGGCAGAGTTGCAGCGCTTACGGCCGAGGAGGCGCAGTCTTCGGGTATCATGGTTCGAGGTATTATCTTGTGTTCCCAGCTCTCTAGTAATAGGATATATGTGTGGGTGTGTGTTTGGTTGCTGTTATGCAAGTGTGTGTGGTATTTTGGTGAGCGAGTGTCAAGAGCGGTTGTTTGGGTTAAGGAAGCCGGGTTGTAGCCGTCCTGGCAGAGAGTTCCCATCAGTAGGTACCACCGATGCAGTCGGAGGGGTACTGATCTGGGAGTATACCAGGTAGAGGCTACCCGGGAAGAGATTATTGAATGGTGCCGCGAGCGTGGAATCGCTCTCCCCTTCGTTGGATCCGCGTAGTACAGCCCCGGCGTTAGACAGGCTTCCGGTCAAAGGACCAGGTAAGCTACGGAGCGGGGAGAGGCTACCGGTGGACCAGGGGTGAAGAGCAGTCTAAGTCTCTCCCTAAGTCCCAAAATGTCTCCTTTCGGGAGTGAGGGTGTGGATGAGGCGAAGACGGGTCGCTCGTGACCAAATTGTTGATTTGACCATTCCCGATGATGTTGGGTTCGGTCTTGTAATGGATGTTGAAGGACATCGTTGGGTGATCATCTAGAGATAGATGATCCGGAGGGGTTAGTAGTGTTCTTTAAATGATGTCTTCTTCTAGTGTTCCTTTCTGGATTAAGGGGCCTTGTGAAGTCAGCGTTGAAACCCGGGCTAGGGTACTTCGTGTTCCTTGTTTGGTTGTCGGGGTATCCTATATCGGGATTTCATGGTGCCCTCCCGAGGTTTCTTTTCCCAGGCAAGGAATACCATGGAAGCATCAAATGGATGGAAGATCAGGTGCGAGTTTTGGTTGGAGTTTAAGGCCTTCTGGGCTGTGTGATTTTTGGTAAAGGCATATCTGTGGACCCGGGCAAGACGCTCGTCGCGTCAAATTGGCGTCGACCGTCGAACCCCGCAAGGATTCGGAGCTTCCCGAGTTTGGCGAGTTATTGCAGGAGGTTTGACGAGGGACTCTCGAAGATAGCTGTTCCTCTTAACCGCCTTACTCGGAAGGATGTCCGGTTCGAGTGGTCCCCGTCTTGCGAGGAGAGCTTCCTGGAGTTTAATCGGAGGCTCACCTCAGCGCCAATTCTTACCCCTCCGTTTGGGAGTGGTGGGTTCGCAGTTGGGTAAGGGTGTGTCCACGATCCTGTTCACGTCATCCCGTTCGGCCGCTCGTCTTCGAGCCGGACTGTCATTCGTGGAGCAGCTGATTGTGATCATGGACCGCCGCGTGAAGAGGCTCCGCACCAAGACCGTCCATCTGGTCAAGGTGCGATGGCAGCACCGTTCCGGTGCCGAGGCCCCTTGAGAGCTCGAGGACGCCTTGCGTGACGCGTATCCGCATCTCTTCCCTTCCTAGATGTTTTTGCATTATTTTGAGGACAAAATTTCCTAAGGGGGAAGAATGTTATATATGTGTCACTTTTAACCTTCTGGTAACCGTTGGGACATTCTGGCAGTTTTTCAATTTTTTTCATTTTTCAATCGGAACCGCTAAAATTTCGGGCTGTTAGCTATCGCCAAGAGATTGAGGGCTCCGATTGAAAATCTAACTGCATATTATGTGTCCTGGTGCCATTCCAAGCCGCTCACAAAAATTTTGTCGAATTCTGGTAACGTTTCAGAATTTCGCAGTTCCGGGGCGTATCCAGGTTTTGACCGAGCGAGAAGTCATTGGGAGACTTTGACTTGGTCAAGTGGGCCCATGACTTGGTCAACCCTTTTTGTCTTTTAGTTTGGTTGGGTTGACCCAAGTCAAATCTCATCTAATCCTCACTTAACCTAATTAAACTTGATTAGCCCTAATTTTAAGTGAGTTGGCTATTTAATGAAAGCTAAAAAGTGGTATTACACTATTCATCATCTTCCTCTTTGAGTTTTCTCTCTCTCCCTCTCTCAAAAACCCCCATTTGAGCCCCTTGGAGTGCCCAAACCTTAAAACCCAAAACATAGAAAGGATAGATGTACACTCCGGTGTTTTCAAATCCGGATTTCGGCGTGTCTAGCCTTTCCGTCGCCCCTCTTTTCTCCCCTGATTTGGGCCATTTCGAGGGCCAAGGGAGATCCCGGCGTTGGAGGCCTTTGGGGAGAGGTTTCGGTGCGCGGAGAGCAACCGAGCATCCTTGCTTTCCCTTGGTAAGCCCTTTTTCCTCTCTTTCCTTGCATAGATGCTTGTTAGGATGAAGGTTTTGGGGTTGGGAGGCGGTCGGTGGCTGTGGGTGGCTGTCGGAGGTGGTTGGGGGCGGTCGGAGGCCATGGGTGGCCGGTGGTTGGTGCTGGAGGTGGTCAGGCAGGGTGTTAGGCAGTCCCGGGCAGGATGCCAGGGCTGGCAGGGCTGTTCCGGGCGGGTAGCAGGGCTGGCAGCGGGCGCAGCAGGTAGGCGCACCAGTTTGCCGAGCACGCGAGCGCGTACGCGCAGACGCGCGCGCGGGCGTACGCTCGGGGGGTGCAGGCGGAGGCGTGCTGGGTAGGAGGTGCTCGGGCATCAGCGGGCAGTGCTCGGGCGTGCAGGCGAGCGGTGCTCGGGCCACTCGGCGATGCACGTAGGCAAGCAGCGCGGGCAGCAACGCGGGCAGGCTGACAGGCGCGTTGGGCACGTGCCGCCAGGCGCGTTGGGCGCGTGTTGCCCGGGCGTGCGCGTGGGCGCTGGCTGAGGGTCCCGGGTACTGGGCACTGGGCGCTGGGTTGCGGATGCTGGGTGGGCTGGGTAGAGGCGCAGGCTTGCGCGCGAGGCGCTGGGCAGAGGCGCAGGCGTGCGCGCGGTGAGGTGAGCAGTGGGTACGAACGGGTGGGTGCGCGTGCGGGGCGCTGCGCTGGGGCGCAATGCGCACGGGTGCACCCGGGGCTAGGCGAGCTGCTGGTCGAGTGGGTGGTGCGCGCGGGGTGCGCGCGGAGCGAGGCAAGGGCAGCGGAGGTTCACGCGGGTGCCCGCCGGGCGAGGCACTGGGCGCGCGGGGCATGCAGTGTGCGCGCGGGGTGCGCGCGGGCTGCTGCGATGGGGCGCAGGGGTCGCGCGGTGCAGCCGGGCGGCTCGGCTACATGTCCAGGCGTGCGGGCAGGGGCCCGGCGGTGCGCCTGGGTGCTCGGGCTGAGACGCGGCGGCGCATCCGGGGACGGGTGGCCGTGCGGGTGGTTGCCGGGAGTGCGGGAATGAGTCGGGATGCTCGGGCTAACGTGCGTACGGGCCGTATGTACGTTTGCCCGAGTGTTGGGTACTTTTAGAATGTTTTGTGTATTTTTGGGGTATTTGTGGATTTTACTTACCATATTAAATACCTGTCTTGCAGATCTTGACGGACGATCGCGCAACAACCCAGATACCGGTGAGTGGGACGATCCAACCAAGTAGGGAGGCGTTACATGCACTTGGGCGTGTACCGTCCTCCCCTGGGGCACCATAGTAAATATTAACCTGTTTAATATGAAAACTATGTAAGCATGATAATCTGTAGTATGCATGCCACCCTAGATTTGTATGCTAGGGACTTATACCCTTAGGACCCGTATAAGAACCATGCACCCTGTTATCATGTTTCCATGCTAGGAAAGCCCCGATCGACGCATGTTCCTATTTAGTTTATTTTATTTAAATAAAATGCGAGCATGTGATTATTAGCCTGTCTTAGTGAATATTATAGGGGAGGGGCCTCGCGAGGACAGCGGTGAGACCCGGGCTAGGGTACTCCGTGTTCCTTGTTTGGTTGTCGGGATGTCCTATATCGGGACCTCACGCTACCCTCCCAAGGTTCTTTTCCCCAATAATATTCCACCCTTATTATATTATCTGTTCCCCGCATCTTGGTTATGCGCCCTAGAGGAATTCTGAGGAATTCATGACATCAGTAGAGTCTCCCTTCTCTGGATTAAAGGGCCTTGCGAAGTCAGCGTTGAGACCCGGGCTAGGGTACTCCGTGTTCCTTGTTTGGTTGTCGGGATATCCTATATCGGGACCTCATGCTGCCCTCCCAAGGTTTCTTTTTTTCAGTTAAGGGATGTCACGGATCCGAGTGGATCATATGCGTATGGATAGGCTGTTCTATTCCCTTCGTTGGATCCGTGTAGAGACTGCCCCAGCGTTAGAAAGGCTGTCCCGTGGAGGGTTCCCATCAGTAGGCGCCTCCCGATATTTGTGACGGACTGTGCTGAAGTTGTGGGAGTGGCCAAGCAGCCTACGGAGTGGAGGAGAGACTATCGGTGGACCAAGGGTGACCAACAGCCTAGTCAGTCCCAATATCCCATGTCACCATATTGAGGGGTGAGGGTGAGGGTGTAGTGGGTTGGCGATAGTGACCCACTGGTTTGTAAGTCCCAATATCCTTTGTCACCTATTGAGGGGTGAGGGTGAGGGTGTAGTGGGTCTGCGATGAGGCGACCCACTGGTTTGTGTATGGATGCTTATAAGTCCCAATATCCTATGTCACCTATTGAGGGGTGAAGGTGAGGGTGTGGTGGTTCGTCGATGTGACGAACCACTGGGTTTATGTTGTTATGCCACTTTGAGGCTGGATAAGTATGTTTGTGGTTAATATCAATTGTGGTGCATGGGTTGTGCTACTCACTGAGCGTGTGGCTCACCCCTCGCATAATTATTATTCTCCAATATTATCTGAGCCGGACTTGAAGGAGGAGCTCCCCGAGGGATTTCATCAGTAGCGGGGTAGCGCTACGTCCCGCGAGTACCAGAGGCTATCAGCACCCCTTTTTGATTGTATGCATTATATTTCCGTGCTTGGGCACGCGGTTGTATTTTATTTGGATCTCTTTATATATATTGGCTCTCACAGGACAGATGATTGTGTATTGAGTCTGTAGTATTATATTTGTGTCACTTTGAGCCTGCTGGTAACCGTTGGAGCGTTCTGGCAGTTTTTCATTTTTTTCAGTTCTCGATCAGAACCGCTAATTTTTGGACTGTTAGCTATCGACCTGAGTTACAGAACTCTGATTGGAAATCTAACTGCATATTTGGCGTCCTGGTGCCCTTTTAGGCCTCTCACGAAAATTTCATCAATTTCCGGTAACGTTTCTGAAATTTCACAGTTCCGAGGCGCGCAGGGTAGGCTGGCAGGGCTAGTTCGGGTAGGATGGCTGGGCAGTGTGCGCTGGTAGGCCGGACAGGCAGGCTGGGCGCGCAGGCGTGCTGGGCAGGAGGTGCTCGGGCATCAGGCGGGCAGTGCCAGGCGTGCAAGCGAGCAGTGCTCGGGCCACTCGACGATGCGCGCAGGCAGGCAGCGTGGGCAGGCTGGTAGGCGCGTTGGACGCTTGCTGCCAGGCGCGCTGGGCGCGTGTTGCGCGGGCGTGCGCGTGGACGCTGGGTGAGGGTCCCGGGTGCTGGGCGCTGAGCGCTGGGAGCTGGTCGCGGGTGCTGAGCGCTAGGCGCTGGGCACTGCAGAGGAGTATGCGCGCGGGGCGCTGGGGCTGAGGCGCAGGCGTGCGCGCGGTGAGGAGGGCAGTGGGTGCGAGCGGATGGTGCGCGCGTGGTGCGCGCGGGTAGAGGCTGGTGGTGCGCGCGGGGTGCGCGCGGGGCGAGGCGCTGGGCGCGCGGGGCTTGTGGTGTGCTCGCGGGTCAGCGCGTGGGTGTGCGGGGTGTGCGCGGGCTGCTGCGGCGGAACGCAGTGGGCGCGCGGCGCACCGGGTGGCTCGGCTGCGGGTCCAGGCGTGCGGGCAGGGGCCCGGCGGTGCGCCTGGGTGCGCGGGCTGAGGCGCGGCGGCGTATCCGGGGCGGGTGGCCGTGCGGGTGGTCGCCGTGGGTTCGGGAGTGAGTCGGAGTGCTTGGGCTAACGTGCGTACGGGCCGTATGTACGTTTGCCCGAGTGTTGGGTTCTTTTGGAGTATTTTGTGAGTATTTTGCTGTAATTGTGTATTTAACTCACCGTATAAATGTCTGTCTTGCAGATCTTGACGGGCGGTCGCGCGACGACCCGATCTCCGGTGAGTGGGACAATCCAACCCAGTAGAGAGGCGCTACACGCATTTGGGCGTATACCGACCTCTCCCGGGGCACCATGGATTTATATTAACCATTGTAATATGTATTACATGTGAGCATGATTTAAATGTAGAATGCATGTTACCCTAGACTTTGCATGTTAGGGAGTTGCACCCTTAGGATATGTGTATGAGCCATGCATCATGTCCCCCTGTTCTCATGCTAGGAAGCCTCGGCCTATGCATGCGTCCTACTAGTTTATTTATTAAATTAAATGCTAGTGTATGATAAATTGCATGCCTTAGATAATATTATAGGGAGGAGCCTTGCGAGGTCAACACTGAGACCCAGGTTAGGGTACTCCGTGTTCCTTGTTTGGTTGTCGGGGTGTCCTGTATCGGGAACTCACGCTGCCCTCCCAAGGTTTCTTGTCCCAATAATATTATAAGAAATGTTATACCAAATTATATGATTTTTAGCATATTTAGTGAATATTATAGGGGAGGGGCCTCGCGAGGACAGCGGGGAGATCCGGGCTAGGGTACTCCGTGTTCCTTGTTTGGTTGTCGGGGTGTCCTATATCGGGAACTCACGCTGCCCTCCCAAGTTTCTTTCCCCAATGATATTCCACCGCCGCATACTGGTTATGCGCTCTGGAGGAATTCGGAAGAATTCATGACATTAGAGTCGTTGAGGTGCGTTGTCGGCGGATCCGAGTGGATCATATGCGTATGGATAGGCTGTTCTGTCCCCTTCGTTGGATCCGGTAGAGGCTGCCCCAGCGTTAGAAAGGCCGTCCCTTCCAAGGGTTCCCATCAGTAGGCGCCTCCTGATATTTGTGATGGACTGTGCTGAAGTTGTGGGTGAGGGCTCCCATCAGTAGGCGCCTCCTGATATTTGTGACGGACTGTGCTGAAGTTGTGGGTGAAAGCCAAGCGGCCTACGGAGTGGAGGAGAGACTATCGGTGGACCAAGGGTGACCAACAGCCTAGTCAGTCCCAAAATCCTATGTCACCCATTGAAGGGTGAGGGTGAGGGTGTAGTGGGTTGGCGATGAGCGACCCACTGGTGTTGTGATTGGATGATTATCAGTCCCAAAATCCTATGTCACCCATTGAAGGGTGAGGGTGAGGGTGTAGTGGGTTGGCGATTGAGCGACCCACTGGTTTGAGTATTTGTTATCATTTTGTTGTTGTTAATAAGAGATTGTGGATTTTTAAGATCTGAATTGTGGTCAATATTGTCTGTGATGCATGGGTTGTGCTGTTCACTGAGCGTGTGGCTCACCCCTCGCATATGTTTTTCCCCAGTTGCCACTGAGCCTGAGCTGGAGCCGGAGCAGCAGTTGGAGCCTTCCGAGGGATTCCTTCAGTAGCGGAGCAGCGCTACGTTCCGCGAGTGCTAGAGGCTATCAGCATCCCTTCTTGACTGTATGTATTTTATTTCCATGCTTGGCACGCGTTTGTATATATTCAGTTGTATTTGTGTATATTGGCTCTCACAGGACAGATGATTGAGTATCGAGTCTGTAGTATGTTTATTTACAGAATCAGTCTTTTGCTTCCGCATTTGGTGTATATATCATGTCAGCCTCTTTGTTGTCTGTGTGTCATTCTGGTTGTTTGTGTATGATATATTATTGACCTCCTGTGTAGATTCTGATATTTTATATACACTTGCCGCGTCTCGGGGACGGCCGCCCTGGGGCGTGACATGTAGTATGTTTTATTTACAGATTCAGTCTTTCGCTTCCGCATTTGGTGTATATATCATGTCAGCCTCTTTGTTGTCTGTGTGTCATTCTAGTTGCTTGTTTATGGTATATTATTGACCTCCTGTGTAGATTCTGATATTATATATACACTTGCCGCATCACGGGGACGGCCGCCCTGGGGCGTGACATTGTGCGTGGTTGTGTTGAATAATCAAAAATTAAACAATATTGTAAACTCTGTGAGTGGAAGTATTATTGTAATTTTCTTTTCAATCCGCACGAGAGAGTTCTTGAGGGGATTCGGGGGATCGGCTCTGACATGGTACCAGATCGGCACCAGGAGGATCATGAACAGAACCAGATGATACCGATCATCACAAGGAGGATTTGCGATCAAAACGGGATAATCGATTCTCTGATCCGAATGGTTATAAATCCCGCCGGATAAGGAAAAGATGCGTTTTTAGCAAAGCAAATCGGTCATGAAATCTGGTCTCTACGGCGCTACCCCAGACCCCGCCAGGGAGGGGCTGTCACGCCCCAGGGCGGCCGTTCCCGATACGTGGCAAATATATATAATATCAGCAGTCTATACAGGAGATCAATAAAATACTCTAAACAACATCGAAAATGACAACACAGACAATAAGGTAGCTGACATAATATATACAAATAGCGGAAGCTTAAACAACTGAGTCTGTAATTCAAAGACATATTACAGACCCGAATACATAATCAACTGTCCTGTGAGAGCCAATATACACAACGACTCCAAACACAAGCGTGTGCCCAAGAACGGATAACAATACATACAATCAAAAAGGGGATGTTGATGGCCTCTCACTCGCAGAACATGACGCTGCTCCGCTACTACTGTGGTGCCTCGAGGAGCTCCTCCTTCAGATCCGACTCAGATATAACAGGAGGAAAAGAATATGTGACGGGTGAGCCACATGCTCAGTGAATAGCACAACCCATGCATCACAATTCATATTAACCTTAAATAATTTATAGTCCCTAAAACGGGAGCAACTACACATTCTAGTGGGTCGTTTCATCGCCAACCCACCTCCCCCCTCACCCTCACCCTTTACTGGGGGTGACATGGGCCTCTTGGGGCATACTAGACCGCTCTCCACCCGTGGTCCACCCGGTAGCCTCTCCCACACTCCGTAGCCTCTACCTGGTATACTCCCACTATCAGTACTGTCCGACGCATCGGAGGTACCTACGGACGGGAGCCCTCTGTCAGGGCGGCTGTCTAACGCCGGGGAGTCCCTACATCGGATCCAACCAAAAGGAGAAGACAGCCTACTCACGCGGATACGATCCTCTTGGATCTGTCGACAACGATTGTAACACTACTAATGTCATGAATTCTCAAGAATTACTATAGGGCGCATAACTAAGATGTGGGGAAACATATATTATAACAACAAGGTTATAATATTCTCTAAGGCATGCTTATAACTATATGCTCTCATTTTGATTTAATTAGATTAAACTAGATGGGAACATACATAGTTCGGGGCTTTCCAATCGAGGGACATGGTGACTAAACATGCATAGGCCTCTATAAATGATATATGGGTGCATATCCCTAGCATACAAAGTCTAATGTGGCATGGATACTTCATATTAATCATGTATAGCATAGTTACATTTATTACAAGTTAATACACAATCATGGTGCCCCAGGGGAGGGCAATGCACGCCTACGTGCATCGAACGCCTCCCTACTGGGTTGGATTGTCCCACTCACCGAAACCCGGGTCGTTGCGTGACCGTCCGTCAAGATCTGCAAGACATGGGCATTCAATATGGTGAGTAAACTACACAAATACATAAGAAATTTACTAGAAATACCCAATACTCGGACAAGCATTCATACAGACCAGCACGCATGCGAGTACGCGCGTACGCACGCGAGTCCGAGTGCCCCGACACCCTCCCGAACCCTCGGGCAGCCATACGCATGGCCCCCCGCACGTGCCCCTGCGCCCCTGGCGCACTGCCGCGACCCTGCCCGCGCGCCCAGACGCGCGCGCGCCCGCGCACACCGCACGCCCTGCCAGCACCTTGCGAGCACGCCCGCGCATCTGCGCGTACGCGCGCACGCCCGCCAGCACGCCCGTCTGCGCGCGCAGACGCGCACGCGCCCGAGCCCTTCCACCCCCTCCTCAGCCCTCCCACACCCCCTAACACCCATGCATAGCATGCATAACCATTTACACACCCTAAACAAACATCTAAGCAAGCTAAGGGAGGAGGAAGACTTACCCAAAGAGAGGAAGAACAAGGGAGGAAGCTCGGGTGCCCTTCGCGCACCAAATCGCCACCACCAAGACCACCACCACCTCAGCCACTCTCAGCCCTAACAATGGCTGAAACAGGGGGGGAGGGGAAGCCATGAGAGGGAGGTAAACAAAGGGGAAAACAAAACAAAAACCATGGAAAGATAGATCACAACCTTACCTCTCTTTTTCCCTTCGAGGGTTTTTCTTTTCTTCTCCTTCTACTACCACTAATGGGGGAAAATAACAAGAGGGAGAGATGGATTCTGTGTGTGAGAGAGAGAGAGATGAAGAGAAGAGAAGGGAAGAAGGGGACGCCTAAAATGGGTACACACACACACACACACTCACACACTCACACACTTGGTGAAAAAATAAATTTGGTGAGGTTTGACTTTGAGTCAACCCAACCACACAAAAAAACAAAACCATTTGACCAAGTCAATGGTCAAACTTGACTTGGTCAAAGTCTTCTTTGACTTGGTCAAGTCCCCCCTTTGACATTCCCACTCGGTCAAAACCCGGATACGATTCGGAACTGCCAAATTCTGAAACGTTACCGGAACTCGATGAAATTTTCGTGAGTGGTTTGAAATGGCACCAGGACACATAATGTGCAGTTAGATTTTCAATCGGAGTTCTCAAGCTCATGATGATAGCTAAAAGTCTAAAATTTTAGCGGTTCTGATCGAAAAAAAGAAAAAGTTGAAAAACTGCAAGAAATGTCCCAATGGTGACCAGAAGGCTAAAAGTGACACATATATAACAGGGGCTCGTCCCTAAATGCGAGCCCCCCCCTGCTCGCATTAGAATTCCAGTCGTAGCGCTTCGTAGTTGTTGTGCGACCATAATAGCCGGAATTTTAATTTTTTATTCGCTGTATATTTTTATGCATGTGATTATACTCATGATTGTTAGATTGTGTGGATGTTAATTAGTATAACGGACCCACATTATATGGACAACATGGATATTTATGGCAAACAATGAATATGTTTATAACCCTCAAAAGGCTTTAAAATATTAAGTGGGAGCGAGACATTATTATATAATTCCCACGGTCTCCACCACCAACTTGTAGGTAATACAATTTATCTTACGTGTTGGCATAGGCCTTCCTCCCTATCGGATGAGTTATATTATAGACATTATCGGAACAAGTTATCTTTAGGAATAATTTTGGATAATTGGTAGTGTGCACTATCTCCCCATAGGAGGAGTGCATTGCAAACAATTGATCTGAAATTAGGTGGTGGTTTACACTTAATTATAAGTAATAGTACCATCCCCATCGGAGTCACTTCTATTATTTATAGGACCAAAGCATGTCAACTGTTTAATTTCACTTAGTATAAGAGGATACCTAGATAGTAAAATTAATAGGAATTGGCCTGTCTTGTCTAAGTTTGAGTTGTATACATCCTCACTATCGAAGTGCTATTCAATAAGAGATCAGGCTGTTGATGAATTCTTTTAATATGGTAGAGGGACCCATCTTTAAATTGAATTCGAAGCTTTATTTATCATATCATGATTATTATTTTTATTATGTTTGATTCTCAGGATTCAAAATGTCTGCTTTTAATCCACTTGCTGTTATTCTCAAAGAATGTAAATTGACTGGACCTAATTATATTGACTGGAAAAGAAACCTGGATATTGTGTTGACTTCCTCATAGTACAAGTTTGTACTCACTGAAGTATGTCCTCCAAAACCTGGTGGGGGGCCAACCAATGAGGAAACCCAGACTTATCAGAAATGGCTAAGGGCTGATGAGATGGCTAGGTGTTACATTCTGGCATCCATGTCAAATGTTCTAAGTCATCAGCACAGTCTATGACCACTGCCTACGACATGATGGTCAGCCTTAAGGAAATGTTTGGTGACCAGAGTCGTGCCGCTAGGCAAATGGCCATGAAAGAACTAATGAATACTAGTATGGTGGAGGGGACACCAGTAAGGGATCATGTTCTAAAGATGATGAGTAATCTCAATGAACTAGAGATCCTAGGAGCTTAAATTGATGGGGAGACCCAAGTCGATATCATACTCTAGTCTCTACCAAAATCTTTTAAGCAGTTCCATGTCAACTACACGATGAATAAGCGTGACTACACGTTGGCAGAACTGCTCAAAGAGCTTCAGGAGGTAGAGGGTCTCAACAAGAAGACGGCTAGTGTTTACGTGACTAAGAAAGGCTCTACTTCCAAGGCTAAAGCCAAGAAGACGAGAAAGGTTCAACATGCAGGTACTCAGGCTGTGAATAAAACTCAAGGACAGACATAGAAAAAGCCGAAAGGCAAGTGTTTTCAGTGTTGACAATCAAGTCACTGGAAGAAGCAATGTCCGGTCTATCTCAACAAACTGAACAACGCAGGTAAATCTTATTCACTAGTAGTTGAAACATGTTTAGCGGTCCGATCTACCAGGACCTGGTGTGTAGACTCCGGAGCCACTAATCATGTATGCAATTCTTTGCAGGGGTTCTAGGAAACCAGGAAACTAAGTGATGGAGAGATTTATCTTCACATGGGGAATGCTACGAAAGTGGCAACAGTTGCATTAGGAGTCGTTTATCTGCATTTCAGTAATAATAGGATTTTAATTTTGAGAGATTGTCTTTATGTACCTTCCATTAGAAGGAACTTAGCTTCTGTTTCTAGATTGGCTATGGATGGTTATTATGTTTATTTTGATAACTTTGTGGTTATCAAGAATAAAACACATTTAATCTATTCTGGTACATTGGTGGATGATCTTTATGTTATTAATCCCGAATCTCCTAAACTGCATGAATTGAATAACATTAACATGTTACCACTAAAAAGAAAAGAATCTTCTCTGATGAACCAAACTTATCTTTGGCACTTACGCCTTGGTCATATTAATCTAAAAAGGATTCAAAGACTGGTTGAAGATGGACCATTGAGTTCATTGGAAGTGGAGGCACTTCCAATCTGCGAATCTTGCTTAGAAGGAAAGATGACCAAGAGGCCGTTCTCGGCCAAGGGCAATAGAGCCAGAGGACCGTTGGAATTGGTTCACTCCGATTTGTGTGGTCCAATGATAGCCCAAGCAAGAGGTGGTTATGAGTATTTCATCACATTTATTGATGATTACTCAAGATATGGGTACATTTACTTGCTTCGCCGAAAGTCTGACGCCTTTGACAAATTCAAAGAATTTAAGGCTGAGACAGAGAAGCAGACGGGTAAATCCCTAAAGTCACTATGATTTGATCATGGTGGTGAATACCGCTTGGGAGAGTTTAGGGAATACTTATTGGAGCATGGGATTACATCCCAGTTGATTGCACCAGGGACACACCAGCAAAATGGTGTAGCAAAGAGAAGAAATAGGACACTTTTGGAGATGGTAAGGTCCATGATAAGTTGTTCTAGTTTACCTGTTTTTTTTTGGGGACACGCATTAGAAATGGCTGCTTATCTATTGAACTTGGTCCCAACTAAGGTAGTATCCTCTACTCCCACAGAATTGTGAACTAGAAGCAAACCTAGTCTGCTGCATATTCGGATTTGGGGTAGTCAAGCACATGCGCTAAGAAAGAATCCTAACAAGTTGGAATCAAGAACAGAAATGTTTCTCTGTAGGGTACCCGAGAGGAACTAAAGGTGGTCTATCTTATAGTACTAAGGACCAGAAGGTCATTGTAAGCACTAATGTCACTATATTCTAAATCACAAGCCCACGAGTAGAGTTGTTCTAGAGGAATTGAGAAAAGAGGAACAAGCAGAAAATTCCTTGATACCACCGACATTTGAACCAAATCATGGTGATACTATCAACACGTTAGGCTCAACACCAGAACAACGTGTGGATTATAGCACACCAGGTTCAGAAATGACACGACATGTTGTCGCTAGTGCACACACTCTTGTAATACCTCGTCGTAGTGGGAGGGTTATCCAACAACCCGAGAGGTATATGTTCTTGGGAGAGTCATATGACAAGGTCCCTGAGGAACATAATGTCGAACCCTGTAACTACAATGAAGCACTACAAGACAAGGATGCAGAGCATTGTCAAAAGGCTATGATGTCTGAAATAGAGTCTATGTACTCGAATCATGTCTGGGAGCTTGTGGATCCACCTGAAGGGATAAAACCCATTGGGTGCAAATGGATCTATAAGAAGAAAAGAGGATCAGACGGAATGGTTGATGTTATGCCTGTGTCATTTGGAGCCATTTCGGTTAAGCCTTGGTCACATCTGGGTCATTCAGGGCCTTTTTCTTTTTCGATCGGAGTCGCTAAAATTTTAGCTTTTAGCCATCTGCGGGAGTTGGAGTACTCTGATTGAAAATCTAACTGCATATTATGGGTCCTGGTACCGTTTTGTACTACCCATAAAAATTTCATCGAATTCCGGTAACGTTTTGAAAAATATGCAGTTCCGAACCGTATCCAGGTTTTGAGAGTTCCTGGTTGGTCGAATAGTGTGAGATATTTTGAGGATGTGGTGACCTTTGGTAACCTTACCCCCACCTTGCTTAGTGATGAAGAAACCATTGGTCTTTTGGCATGTGAGTGGGTGAGCCTAACCCTAACCTCACCACCCCCCTTATGGTCACCCCTAGACACTATTTGGGCATGAAAATGACCTTTTTGCCCTTTCTCTCTCTCCCCCTCTCTCCCATTTCGTGGATCTCTCTTTCTCTCCCTCTCTTGGTCTCTTTTTCCTCTCTTTGTGTGTGGAGAAGGAGGAGGAAGAAGCAAAAGAAGGAGAAGGTGAAGGAGGAAGAGCAAGGTGTGTGTGTTTGTGCAAGTAGTTGTTGTTGTTGATTCTCTTCTCTCAAGCTCCCTCTCATGTCTCCCCCCCCCCCTGTTTTTCAGCAAAAGAGGGCTTGAGGAGATGCTGATGAGGTGGTGGTAGTGGTGGTGGTGGTTGAGGTGGTCGTGGGTGTGTCGAGAACCCCGCATCTCCCCATTTCCCTCCCCCTGTTTTGGTAAGGCAGTACTCTGTATTTTAAGGATCTCAGTGAATCTAGTATTTATAAGCACATGTTTAGGATTATGTCTTCATATGATATGATCATCTATGTGTCTAGTTGTTATATATGAAATTTGGGGTCATTATGATATCTGTGGTGTAAGTTAGAACCAGTTTTGCATGGCCTGTCCAGATTCGTGTAGGAATTGACCTGCTTCTGGAAATAATTTGTTTCGGGCTTGTAGAGGCAAAATTAGGTTCTAATGTCTGCATGGATTATGATCCCAGCATATCAGAGAATGTGCATGATTTATTTCATAATTTTTGGAAGTGTATTGGGTGCTGTGGAGATCAAATTAGTAGGGCTGGTTGCAGCAGGTTTGGCAGTTTTGCTCGGTTGTGTGTCAAGGAGTTGTTTCCATGTGTCTTGTGTGATAATATGGAAGTATCAGGAGATAGGGTCTTCATGAAGTAGGCTTATATGTGTGATAGGAGGTTCCATATTTAATTGTTGATAATTGGTTTTGTTTTGCAGATCTTGTAGACCGGACGCGCGGCGATCCGGGTTGCGGTGAGTGGTTTGATCCAATCCCCCCCCTCGAGATGCGCTCGACGCGCGTAGTCGTGCGTCGCGCATCGATGGGGCATCCTAGCTATACTACTTGTGTAGATAAGTGGTATGGCCATGCTTAAACTATAATATGTTAGATATCTTGCATGCTAGGCTTATATTGCATGTATTGTATCCATGTATGAATGACTGTATCGCATGCGCCCCTCTATTATGGGCATGTATTTCTGTAATGTATATGGATGTATTGTCACGCCCCAGGGCGGCCTTCCCCGGGATGCGGTAAGTGTATATATGATATCAGCAGTCTATACAGGAGGTCAATAACATACTCTAAACAACAGCTAAAATGACAACACAGACAAAAGCAAGGCTGACATGATATATACACAAATAGCGGAAGCTAAAAGACTGAGTCTGTAATTCAAAAACATATTACAGACTCGATACATAATCAACTGTCCTGTGAGAGCCAATATATACAATGACATCCAATATAATACAAACAGGTGCCCAAGCACGGAAATATAATACATACAATCAAAAGGGATGCTGATGGCCTCTAACACTCGCGGGACGTGGCGCTGCTCCGCTACTGATGAAATCCCTCAGGGAGCTCCTCCTTCAGATCCGACTCAGTGATAACTGGAGAAAAATATGCGAGGGGTGAGCCACACGCTCAGTGAATAGCACAACCCATGCATCACAATTCATATTAACCACAAATAATTCAAAGCCTCTAAGTGGCAGGAAATACACAATCCAGTGGGTCGCAACATCGCCGACCCACCACACCCTCACCCTCACCCTCTAAATAGGTGACACGGCTATTGGGACTGACTAGGCTGTTAATCACCCTTGGTCCACCGATAGTCTCTCCTCCACTCCGTAGCCCGCCTGGTCTACTCCCACAATTCAGCACAGTCCAAAACCAAATCATGAGGTGCCTACTGATGGGAGCCCTCTGTCAGGATGGCCTTTCTAACGCTAAGGCAGTCTCTATACGGATCCAACGAAGGGAACAGAAACAGCCTACCCACACGTATACGATCCAATCGGATCCGTCGACAACATCTTCCTAACAATTTAAATGTCATGAAATCTTGCGAATTCCTCCAGGGCGCATAACTACGATGCGGGGAAGCTTGTATTATATTATAATCGCATGGTTATAATATCACTAAGCATGCTCATTACTAAATAACTCACATTTGATTTAAAATAAATTAAACTAAATGGGAACATGCATAGGTCAAGGCTTCCTAGCATGAAAATATGGTATCAGGATGCATGGCTCTTACACATATCCTAAGGGTGCAAGTCCCTAACATACAAGGTCTAGGGTGGCATGCATACTACATAACAATCATGCTTGCATACATTACATATTATACAAGTTAATATTAAACTATGGTGCCCCAGGGGGCGAACGATACACGCCTAAAAGCATATACGCCTCCCTACTGGGTTGGATTGTCCCACTCACCAATACCCGGGTGTCACATGACCGTCCGTCAAGATCTGCAAGACAGGGTATTAAACACGGTGAGTAAAAATACACAATACATACAAAAATACGCTAAAAATACCCAACACTCGGACAAGCGTACATACGGCCCGTACGCACGCGAGTCCGAGCACCCCGACTCACCCGAACCCCCGGGCAGCCATACGCACGGCCACCCGCCCCGGGCGCACACCGCACCCCAGCCCGCGCGCCCAAACGCACTGCCGAGCCCCCTGCCCGCAGGCCCAGACACGCTGCCAAGCCCCTGCCCGCACGCCCAAACACGTGCGCTCGAGCGCACCCGCGTGCACCGCGCGTCTAGCCCCGGGTGCACCGCGTGCGCACTGCGCCCCAGCGCAGCACATCGCACGCACACCCGCACGCACTGCGCCCCCGCGCAGTACCCCGCGCGCACCCTGCGCGCACACCCGCTCACCTCACCACGCGCACAGCACGCACTGGCCTCTGCGCAGCGCTCCCCGCGCACGCCCTCGCATGGCGCCCAGCGCGTTGCACCCGTACGCGCGCGCGCACACCTCCGTGCACGCGCGCATCCCCTGCCAGCTCGCCCGACAGCGCGCCTGCCCTGCTTGACTGCTTGCCGGCCTGCGCGCCAGGCCCGATGAGCCCGCACTGCCCGAGCCGACTCTACCACTCCCAACCGCCCCCAACAGCCCCCAACTCCCCAACAGCCAAGCACACCCAAAAACACCTCCTAAACATGCATCTAAACAAGAATGGAAGGAAAGGAAGCTCACCCAAAGGAGAGGAAGGGAAGGGAAGGAGATCGGGTGCTCTTCGCGCACTGAAACACCACCTCCAAGGCCACCACCACCAAGCCCTCCTTCAGCCCTAAAAATGGCTGAAAACTGAGGAGAAGGCCATGAGAGGGGGTCACACATGAGGGAACTCGAAAACGAAACCATGGAAGGATAGATCGGGTCCTTACCTATCTTTCTCCTTCTAGGGTTTTCTTTTGAACACTCTAAGTAGGTCAAATGGGGATTTAAAGAGAGGGAGAGAGAGCTTGAGAGGTGGAGAAGATGATGAATAGGGGGGCACTATTTCTAGGCGTGGACTTAAAGGGGGCCACACACACACCTCACACACTCACCACTTACACTTAACACAAGGATTAATTAGGTTAAGCTTGGTTTAGGTGGGATTTGACCCTAGTCAACCCAACCACACTAAAAACCAAAATCATTTGACCAAGTCAAATCAACTTGACCAAGTCAAGTCTCCCAATGACTTTTCGCTCGGTCAAAACCCGGATACGATTCAGAACTGTGAAATTCTGAAACGTTACCGGAATTCGATGAAATTTTCGTGAGTGGCTTGAAATGGCACCAGGACACATAATATGCAGTTAGATTTTCAATCGGAGTCCTCAAACTCAGGATGATAGCTAAAAGTCCAAAATTTTAGCGGTTCCGATCGAAAAACGAAAAAGCTGAAAAACTGCCAGAATGCTCCAATGGTTACCAGAAGGCTAAAAAGTGACACATATATAACATTCTTCCCCCCTTAGGAAATTTTGTCCTCAAAATAAATACAAAACATCTAGAAGGGAAAAGATGCGGATACGCGTCACGCATGGCGTCCTCGAGCTCCCAAGTGGCCTCGGCACCGGAACGGTGCTGCCATCGCACCTTGACCAACTGGACGGTCTTGGTGCGGAGCCTCTTCTCGCGGCGGTCCAGGATCTCGATCGGCTGCTCCACGAATGACAAGTCCGGCTCGAAGACGAGCGGCTCGAACGGGATGACGTGAGCAGGATCGTGGACATAACGCCTCAGCTGCGAGACATGGAAGACGTCATGGGCCTGAGCCAACTGTGGGGGCAGAGCTATGCGATAGGCCACCTCCCCAACTCGCTCGAGGATGAGGAACGGCCCAATGAAACGCGGACTCAGCTTGCCCCGCACACCGAAACGGAAGATGCCCTTCATCGGGGACACCTTCAGGAAGACATGGTCACCAACCTCGAAGGCGAGCTCACGGCGACGACGGTCGGCGTAGCTCTTCTGACGGCTCTGAGCGACTCGGATACGCTCGCGAATCGTCTTCACCATCTCTGAGGTCTGGTGAATGATCTCTGGTCCCTCCAACTGGCGCTCCCGACCTCGTCCCAACACAAGGGGGACCTGCAGCTGCGGCCATCGTAAGGAGCCATCCGGATACTCGAGTGGTAGCTGTTGTTGTAGGCAAACTCCACCAACGGAAGGTGCCTCTCCCAACTGCCCCCAAAATCGAGAACGCAGGCTCGCAGCATGTCCTCCAGGGTCTGAATCGTCCTCTCCGACTGGCCGTCCGTCTGCGGATGAAACGCTGTACTGAAGTGGAGGTTCGTACCAAGGGCGTGCTGGAGGCTACGCCAGAACCTCGAAGTAAATCGCGCGTCTCGATCGAAAATGATGCTGACGGGAGTGCCATGGAGACGAACAATCTCGGAGACAAACAACTGCGCCAGGGTGTCCAGAGAATCGGTGAGTCGGATGGGGAGGAAATGAGCGGACTTCGTCAGTCGGTCGACGATCACCCAGATGGCATCGCGACCCGAACGTGACCTCGGCAAACCCGAGACGAAGTCCATGGTGATCTGCTCCCACTTCCACTGAGGGATCTCAATGGACTGCAGCTTCCCCGCAGGACGCTGATGCTCCGACTTCACCTGCTGGCATACTAAGCATCGGGCAACGAAACGGGCAATATCCGTCTTCATCCCGCGCCACCAGTAGCCACGACGAAGGCCCCTGTACATCTTCGTGCCACCAGGATGCACTGTGTACCTCGAACGATGGGCCTCGTCCAAGATCTTCTGCTTCAGCTCTGCGTCGTCAGGAATGCATACTCGCCCTCTGAACCGCAGGATCCCGTCCCCGCAAATCTGGTAGTTCGGACGCTCGCCCCGAGTGACGCCTTCAGAGAGGACTATAAAATGCGGATCCTGCCCTGAGCCGTGCGGATCTCGTCGAGAAGAACTGGCTGCACCACTAGCCTGGCCAAAAAGCCACCCGCAGGAGTCTCTCGAACGCTGATCCAGCAAGCGGCCTCCTCCAGAAGCCTCCAACGACGTACAGCCATGTGGGCGGCCATGCCCAAGGGCTGCCTGCTGAGAGCATCCGCCACGACATTCGCCTTACCCGGATGGTAAGCGATGTCACAATCATAGTCCTTCAGGAACTCGACCCAACGTCTCTGACGCATGTTGAGCTCCGGCTGGGACTGCAAATATGTCAAGCTCTTATGATCAGTAAAGAGCTCGAACTCCTCGCCATAGAGGTAATGCCTCCACATCTTCAGCGCAAAGATGATCGCTGCCAACTCAAGGTCGTGGGTGGGGTAATTCTGCTCATGGGGCTTCAACTGACGCGACGCGTAAGCCACAACCTTACCGTGCTGCATCAGGACGCAACCCACACCCAACCGCGATGCATCGGAATAAACTGCGAACCCACCACTCCCAGACGGAAGGGTAAGAACTGGCGCTGAGGTGAGCCTTCGCTTCAACTCCTGGAAGCTCTCCTCGCAAGACGGGGACCACTCGAACCGGACATCCTTCCGAGTGAGGCGGGTAAGAGGTACAGCTATCTTCGAGAAACCCTCGACAAACCTCCTGTAATAACCCGCCAAGCCCAGGAAGCTCCGAATCTCTGTGGGGTTCGACGGTCGACGCCAATTCGACACGGCGATATGCCCTCGCCGGAAATCACATGGCCCAGAAAGGCCATACGCTCCAACCAAAACTCGCACTTGCTGAACTTGGCGAACAACTGATGTCTGGCCAAAGTCTCCAAGACAGTGCGAGATGGTGAGCGTGCTCCTCAAGACTCCTCGAGTACACCAATATGTCATCGATGAATACTACCACAAAGGAGTCGAGGAAGGGCCGAAACACCCGGTTCATCAGATCCATGAAGGCCGCCGGCGCATTCGTCAACCCAAACGGCAGTACTCTGAACTCGTAGTGCCCATAACGGGTGCGAAAGGCCGTCTTCGGAATGTCTGACTCCCGGATCTTCAGCTGATAGTAGCCCGAGCGGAGATCGATCTTAGAAAAGACTCGCGCTCCCTGGAGCTGGTCAAACAGATCATCAATCCGCGGCAAGGGGTACTTGTTCTTCACTGTCCGCTTGTTCAGCTGCCTGTAATCGATACAAAGCCGCAGCGAACCGTCCTTCTTCCGGACGAACAGAACAGGGGCTCCCCACGGAGAAACACTCGGACGTGCGAAGCCCTTCTCCAACAACTCCTCCAACTGCTCCTTGAGCACCTTCAGCTCTGCAGGGGCCATCCGGTACGGAGCTCTCGAAATCGGCTCGGTCCCCGGAATCAGATTGATCTCAAACTCGATCGCGCGATCCGGCGGTAATCCCGGAAGATCATCGGGGAAAACCTCGGGATACTCTGCCACGACCGGAGTCTGACTGATATCTGCCCGCAGCGGTGCGTCCTCCTGAGCAATGTACGCCAGAAAGCCCTCGCATCCTCCCTGAAGGAGTCTCCACGCCTGGATGGACGACACGAACCCCAAAGGGGCTACGTCACGATCGCCCACGAACTGGAAAGACCTCCGACCCGGAAGGTGGAAAGACACCGACTTGGCAAAACAGTCGATGCTGGCGTGACTAGCTGCAAGCCAATCCATTCCCAGGATGGCATCAAAGTCCGTCATAGCGAGCTCCACCAACTCCACTGGAACTCATGCTCCGCAACCACCAGGTACACCCTCGGTACACAGAACGGAGGAGAATACGGTCTCCTACGGGCAATGATATCTCCAGGATAGCATCAAGAGGGGCGGACGCCACGCCCGTCCGTCTCGCAAAAGCGGGAGACACGAACGAGTGTGTGGCTCCGGAATCAAACAACACATATGCAGGGAGCTGGGAGATCTGAACAATACCTCGGACCACGCTGCCTGACGCCTGAGCCTCCTCTGCCGAAAGCGCTGCCACTCGGCCCTGAACAAACTGCGGCTGAGGAGCAGGGGCACGCCTCGCCGGCTACGCTGGCTGCCTCCTCTGGTCAACACGGCCACCCTGTGGCTGCTGCTGCTGACGCTGAGGCTGCTGCTGCGGCTGGCGCTGAGGCTGCTGCTGCTGGAACTGCTGCTGCTGCTGCGGAGGCAGCACGCGGGGTCGGCCAGCATCAGGGCAATTATACAAGATATGCCCGATGCGCTGACAGTGGTAACAGCGCCGCGTCTCCGGTCGCCTGGCCTGGACTGGCACTGCCGCAATGGGTGCTGGACCTCGCGCTGGCACCACATCGACTGGAGGAGAGGCAGCCGCTAACTGATCAAAGCGGGGCCTCTTCTTCTTGCGCTGTCCCTGGTCCTGGCTCCTGGGAGGTCTCTGGTCTGCAGAAGGGGTCGCAACCCTCACGAGGATCCCGAGGTCTCGCTCGACTGTCTTCGCCCGAGACACCAAGTCCGAGTACCTCGTGAAAGCCTGGGAGGTGACATGCACCCGAATGGCGCTACTGAGACCAAGCTCGAAACGACGGCACCGCGTCTCCTCATCCATCACCAAGGCTGGGGAAAATCTAGAAAGCCTCGTGAAGTGCGTGGAGTAGTCAGCGACAGTCATGGAGCCCTGCGTCAGCTGCTCGAACTCCTGCATCACGATCTGGCGCGTCGAGAACGGGAAGTACTCCTCCAGGAAATACCACCGGAATCCCACCCATGAAAGCTGCTCCACTCCCTCCGGGATGTCCACCGATCGGGTAGCCCACCAGTCGGCGGCGCTACCCTTCAGCATGAAGGTGGCCAGGGAGACTCGCTGGCGGTCGGTGCAATGCATGGTCGAGAAGATCGTGTCCACCTCCATCAACCAACGCTCTGGGGCAAGGGGATCCGCCGTCTGGCCATGGAACTCGGGAGGGTGGAGCTTCAGAAAGGCATTGAGGCCACTCTGATGCACTCGCGCTGCAGCCTCTAGCTCCACCTCCCTCTCCAGGGGATCCTGAACTCTCACCGCCGGAATCACCACGGGGACTGGGGGTACATCGGGTACCACAGGCGGATCTGCCACCAAGGGGACCTGTGGAACTGCATCACGGGCCGCCCTCAGCTCCTGAATCTCTCTAGCCTGCTCAGCCAACACTCTAGCCTGGGCCTCCAGTGCCCTCGTCTGAGTCTCCACCAAATCCGCTATCCGAGCGAACGCACGCTCCCATGCAGGAGGCTCCTGCGCCAATCCTGGCCTCACAGCCGAGGACTCTCCAGTAGCATCCTCGCCTCTGGTAGGTCCGGAAACCTCCAAAGGTCGAGAGGGACCACGTCCGCGCCTTCCTCTGCGAGGAGGCATATCAGCAACCTAAGAAAACCAGACACTAGGATCAGAATACTCATATAGAAATCCTAGGACTCATCTCTACGAAAAAGAAAACAATTGGCTCTGACAGGACCAGGCTCTGATACCAACTTTTGTCACGCCCCAGGGCGGCCGTCCCCGGGACGCGGCAAGTGTATATATGATATCAGCAGTCTATACAGGAGGTCAATAACATACTCTAAACAACAGCTAAAATGACAACACAGACAAAAGCAAGGCTGACATGATATATACACAAATAGCGGAAGCTAAAAGACTGAGTCTGTAATTCAAAAACATATTACAGACTCGATACATAATCAACTGTCCTGTGAGAGCCAATATATACAATGACATCCAATATAATACAAACAGGTGCCCAAGCACGGAAATATAATACATACAATCAAAAGGGATGCTGATGGCCTCTAACACTCGCGGGACGTGGCGCTGCTCCGCTACTGATGAAGTCCCTCGGGGAGCTCCTCCTTCAGATCCGACTCAGTGATAACTGGAGAAAAATATGCGAGGGGTGAGCCACACGCTCAGTGAATAGCACAACCCATGCATCACAATTTATATTAACCACAAATAATTCAAAGCCTCAAAGTGGCAGGAACTACACAAATCCAGTGGGTCGCAACATCGCCGACCCACCACACCCTCACCCTCACCCTCCAATAGGTGACACGGCTATTGGGACTGACTAGGCTGTTAATCACCCTTGGTCCACCGATAGTCTCTCCTCCACTCCGTAGCCCGCCTGGTCTACTCCCACAATTCAGCACAGTCCGAAACCAAATCAGGAGGTGCCTACTGATGGGAGCCCTCTGTCAGGACGGCCTGTCTAACGCTGGGGCAGTCTCTATACGGATCCAACGAAGGGAACAGAAACAGCCTACCCACACGTATACGATCCAATCGGATCCGTCGGCAACATCTTCCTAACAATTTAAATGTCATGAATTCTTGCGAATTCCTCCAGGGCGCATAACTACGATGCGGGGAAGCCTGTATTATAACCGCATGGTTATAATATTCACTAAGCATGCTCATTACTAAATAACTCACATTTGATTTAAATAAATTAAACTAAATGGGAACATGCACAGGTCAAGGCTTCCTAGCATGAAAATATGGTATCAGGATGCATGGCTCTTACACATATCCTAAGGGTGCAAGTCCCTAACATACAAGGTCTAGGGTGGCATGCATACTACATAACAATCATGCTTGCATACATTACATATTATACAAGTTAATATTAAACTATGGTGCCCCAGGGGAGGACGATACACGCCTAAGAGCATATACGCCTCCCTACTGGGTTGGATTGTCCCACTCACCAATACCCGGGTCTTCGCGTGACCGTCCGTCAAGATCTGCAAGACAGGGTATTCAAACGGTGAGTAAAATACACAATACATACAAAATACGCTAAAAATACCCAACACTCGGACAAACGTACATACGGCCCGTACGCACGCGAGTCCGAGCACCCCGACTCACCCGAACCCCCGGGCAGCCATACGCACGGCCACCCTCCCCGGGTGCACAGCCGTGCCCCAGCCCGCGCGCCCAGACGCACTGCCGAGCCCCCTTCCCGCCCGCCCAGACACGCTGTGCGCTCGCGCGCGCCCGCGCGCACCGCTCGTCCAGCCCCGGGTGCACTGCGTGCGCACTGCGCCCCAGCGCAGCCCATCGCGCGCACACTCGCACGCACTGTGCCCCCGTGCAGTACCCAGCGCGCGCCCTTCGCGCACGCCCTCTCGCCTCACCGCGCGCACAACACGCACTGCGCCTCTGCGCAGCGCTCCGCGCTCACGCCCTTGCACGGCGCCCAGCGCGCAGTACCCGCACGCGTGCCCGCGGGCACGCCCGACACTGTGCCCAGCGTGCAGCACCTGCGCGCATGCGCGCGTCCCCTGCCAGCTCGCCCGACAGCGCGCCTGCCCTGCGCCTGCCAGCCTGCCGGCCCGCGCGCGCAGGCCCGATGAGCCCGCACTGCCCGAGCCGACTCTACCACTCCCAACCGCCCCCAATAGCCACCCCCAACTCCCCAACAGCCAAGCACACCCAAAAACACCTCCTAAACATGCATCTAAACAAGAATGGAAGGAAAGAAAGCTTACCCTAAGGAGAGGAAGGGAAGGGAAGGAGATCAGGTGCTCTTCGCGCACCGAAACACCACCTCCAAGGCCACCACCACCAAGCCCTCCTTCAGCCCTAAAAATGGCTGAAATCTGAGGAGAAAAGGGGCCATGAGAGTTGGTTACACAAGAGGGAACTCGAAAACGAAACCATGGAAGGATAGATCGGGTCCTTACCTTTCTTTTCTCCTTCTAGGGTTTCTTCTTTTGAACACTCTAAGTAGGTCCAAATGGGGATTTAAAGAGAGGGGAGAGAGAGATTGAGAGGTGGATAAGATGATGAATAGTGGGGGGAACAAATCCTAGGCGTGGACTTAAAGGGGGCCACACACACACCTCACACACTCACCACTTACACTTAGTGAAAAAAAAGATTAGGTTAAGCTAGGTTTAGATTAGGTTTAGGTGGGATTTGACCCTAGTCAACCCAACCACACTAAAAGCCAAAACCAATTGACCAAGTCAAAGGTCAACTTTGACCAAGTCAAGTCTCCCAATGACTTTTCGCTCGGTCAAAACCCGGATACGATTCGAAACTGTGAAATTCTGAAACGTTACCGGAATTCGATGAAATTTTCGTGAGTGGCTTGAAATGGCACCAGGACACATAATATGCAGTTAGATTTTCAATCGGAGTCCTCAAACTCAGGATGATAGCTAAAAGTCCAAAATTTTAGCGGTTCCGATCGAAAAACGAAAAAGCTGAAAAACTGCCAGAATGTTCCAATGGTTACCAGAAGGCTAAAAAGTGACACATATATAACATGTATAGAATATGGCCTGCCTTAGGTAGTATTGTAATACTACTCCCACCATATTAATTGGAATATTCAGCATGATTAAGTCTGGGTTAATAATGGGCACCTGCCTAATATTCCCTTGCGATAAGACTCGAGGGCGTGGTGTAGTTATTGCGCCCATGCTAATGGGGCAATGTTATGACCAACTTCACGAGATGATGATCTCTCTCACCCTCTCCCCCTGCACGAACTGAGTAAGTAGATGTGATTTCCTACTCGACTCAGGTTCGTTTGGAATATTTGCATGCATCTGTTAGTGCGCGAGATCGCGCTTAATCGTTCCCTTTTAAATTGGTGATATCCAATGCATGCTTAAGTTATGCCCTGAGTGTGCTTATATGATTAATGGCCATGTATGCATGTTGTATGATTTGTTGTTTATGATGTAAATCCATGTTAGGGAGTATCCCTATAATTATTTGATAGGTTATCGTGCATGTAGTTCATGTACATAACTAAGATATAATTCTCCTGGATATATATGCGCATGTTAAAATTGATTAGGCCTATCTGAAATAGGCGTGGGTATGACCCGTTGTCGGGTTGTACCTTATTAGTTAGAGCGCTAGCGATGTAATCGCCCCCGTGCATCCGAGCGATGCACTCGTTTGGAATTCAGGAGAATTCATTATCTTATCTGTTTTGTTAAGCCGGTAGTTATGGCATTAAGCTAGGCCTACCCGAGTTAGGCGTGTATATGAACCGCCTGTTGGGTTATGTGCCTTGGGCTTATTTCTGCGTGAGAGCAGAGGCAACCCCTTGTGTCCGAGTGATGCAACCGTGTGGGAGTACAATAGTATTCGATATCATCGATATGTGATTATCGAGAGTAGTTGTTTTTCCATTGGGTTTGCTTTGCGAACATGGAGTATTTCCTCCCAATGTCGTCCGTGTTGAAGCGGCCCGGGTTGTAGCTGTCCTGACAGAGGGCTCCCATCCGTAGGTACTACCGATGCGTTTGGGAACGTACTGATCGTGGGAGTATACCAGGTAGAGGCTACCCGGGAGAGGGCTAACGAATGATATTGTGATCGTGAAATCGTTCTCCCCTTCGTTGGATCCAATGTAGGAACTCCCCGGCGTTGGAAAAGCTATCCTGATAGAGGGCTCCCATCCGTAGGTACCACCGATGCGTTCAGAAGCGTACTGATCATGGGAGTATACCAGGTAGAGGCTACGCGGGGAAAGGGCTACCGGTGGACCAAGGGTGTAGAGTAGTCTAAGTCTCTTCCAAAAGTCCTATGTCACCTCTAAAGGGTAAGGGTGAGGATGAGGTGAAGACACATTGCCACGTGGGTTCGTCCGTTCCCATAGTTGGTGGGTCCGGTTGTGTATCGATGTTCAAAAACATTGTTAGGCCGTTATCTCGATGTATATGATCCAGTAGTGTTGTGTAGACCGGTAATTCCGTGTCTCTTCGACCAACGGTGTGGTCTCTCCCCAAAAGTCCCAAGAGTCTCCCTCCGGGAGTGAGGGTGAGGGTGAGGTTGGTGATCCAGTAGTGTTGTGTAGACGAGTAATTCTGTGTCTCTTCGACCAACAGTATGGTCTCTCCCTAAAAGTCCCAAGAGTCTTCCTCCGGGAGTGAGGGTGAAGGTGAGGTTGGTCGCGCCGCCGCGTGACCTTGTTATCCATTGGGTTTTCACCCATGTCTTTCCTTGAAAGGAAATTGCCAAAACATTGAACTGATGTAATGGTGATTGGTTTCTAGCCACTCACTGAGCTTGTAGCTCACCCCTCGCATACTGTTTCTTTTCAGGGGCAGTGTTGGGCGTGGAGCTGGAGCTTCCTTGTGGTGTGGTCTTATGTGCGTGGAGCGTTCTGTCCGATGGGTGGCGAGTGCGAGGCTGTCAGCAGTCCTAGAGTCATTTATGTATTGTAAATCGTGCATTTGGCACAGGTTGTATTTTATTTGGACTAGACTTGGCTCTCACAGGACATTGATTGTATATTCAAGTCTGTAATGATATTTTTGATTTACAGACTTATTGATATTTTATGCTTCCGCCTTTTCAGTTGAGTTATCAGTTATCATTGCTTTACCAGCTTGTGTGTTATTTATTGGAGTCATTGTTGACCTCTTGTACTTGATAGCTGATACAATATATATTGCCGCGTCTCGGGGATGGCCGCCCTGGGGCGTGACAAAAGTTGGTATCAGAGCCTGGTCCTATCAGAGCCTAAGTCTAGTCGTATAGATGATGAGTCGTAGGATTGTCATCCGAGTACTCTTGTTTTAGAAGTTTATCTTAGGTTGCTGACATGCCTCCTCGCATCCGTTGACGTGGACATGACCACCCCTGGACCCCCCTTAAGTTGTCGACTAGGTCGACTATACAGGGTCAGTTGTTGGATCCCTTCTTCTGGGATTAAGGCTTGGGTAGGAGATTCCAGCCCAGTAGTATGATAGCGATGAATTGGTTGCAATTTCTATAGTATGGATTGCGTCTCGATAATGGAGCTTCTTTCCCGTGCATCGGTATTGCTGGTAACCATGGAGTTCGCGTGCAGCGCCAGTTTCAAGTTTTGAGGATGTGGCATATTGCTCATTAAGGGGTGATGTCTTCTTCCAGTCTTCCTACTCAGGATTAAGGGGCCTTGCGGGGTCATCGTTGAGACCCGGGCTAGGGTACTCCGTGTTCCTTGTTTGGTTGTCAGGATATCCTATATCGAGACCTCATGGTGCCCTCCCAAGGGGTTCTTTTCCTAGTCAAGGAATACGTTTGAAACATCTACGTGATGATTGATTTTTTTCCTCTCACTTGGAAAGTGCTGTAGCGAGTGGTGATGCGTACGATCAGGATTGGGTGCATCCTATTGCAGCTTGGTGGGCGATCGCTTGTGGACAGGGTTCCATAGTGGCATCTGGAGTCGCTTCGATATATCATTGTGCGTTGTAGCTGCCCGGTTGAGGCCAGAGCCCTGTGATAGTGGGCTTGGGAGGCTACCAGGTAGAGGCCACACCGGGAGAGTGCTACTGGATGATGTTGAGAGCGTGGACTCCCCGTGATGAATCTGCCCATTGAGTGCATGATGCTGGAGTTCCAATGGTTGTAGTAGGGTGACCTGTCGGTGGCGGCATGTGAAGCACAGTTCGCGATACTGTCGCGTTTTGCCCCCACATGGGTCGTAAACGAGGAGACGCGATGCTAGCGTTCGTGATGGGACTCAACCACCCTATCAGATAGATGATGTCGCATAGGCATTGTCAAGGTTCGACGACCCCTTATTGCGTGTCTTGTGGATTAAGTGCGGTTGAGCGGCTTACCAAGCGTGTAAGTGACATCATGAGCGCCAGTCATGCTCGAGGAGCAGAATCTGGACTTTATAGTTCGAGGTGTTGTTTTGATCTTCCCGTAAGGGTTGAAGATCAATTACCCTTGCCGCGAATCGATGATCTGTTTGACCAAGCTCTGGGAGCCAGTGTCTTCTCTTAGATCGATCTTCGCACAAGGGTACCACAAGTTGGAGATCCGGGAGTTGGACATCCCGTAGATGGCCTTTCGTGACTGTTTTGGGCACTATGAGTTTTAAGTACTGCCGTCGGGGTTGACGAATGCACCGGATGCCTTCGTGGATCTCAAAAGTTTTATTGGGCCTCCGTGGACTACTTTGAGGTAGTCTTCATTGAGATTGCTAGTGGCGCGATGAAAAGGCGATATGGGTGACCTTGTTTCCCCAGGTTGGCATGCCCTCAGGCAAAGTTCGAGAATCATCATTGTGTGGAAAGCGTTAGTCCATCGAGATTCCTTAGTGGACATGTGGGTTACCTTGGATTGTTGCGGGCTCGCTAAAGTCACGTTCGGGTCGCGACGCCGTCTAGGTGATCATTGACCGAGTGACTAAGTCCGCGCTTCCCTCCCTAATCCGACTGATTGAGTCTCTGGACGCCTTGACGTGGGTTTTCACCTTTGCGATTGTTCGTCTTCATGGCACTTCGGTCGGTGCTATTTTTGGTTGAGACACGAGGGTCACTTTGAGGTTGTGACACAGCCTTGACAGGCTTTGGCGCAAGCCTCCATTTAAGTGCAGCGTTTCACCACCGACGAATGGCCAAGCAAGAGGACGTTTCTATCCTTGGAAGACATGCTAAGTGCCTGCGTGCTCAATGATAAGGGCAGTTGGGTGAGGCACCACCCATTTGTTGGGGTATGCCTACAAGACGATTGCCATTCGAGCATCCAGATGGACCTGAAAAAGGCACTCTACAGGCGCAGTTTTATACCTCCCTTGTGTTGGGACGGTTGAGGAGCGCCAGTTGGAGGGGCCACAAGTTATTTATTTGACCTTGCAGTGGCCAGGTTGGTTCATGTGTGCATCTGCACCTCCCAGAACCGATAGAAGGGCTATGCAAATCATCGTCGCCAGGAGCTTACCTTCGGGTTTGGCGACCATGTTTTTCTGAAGGTGTCCGGGTTTAAGGGCACCCTGCGTTTCAACGTTCGGGGCAAGCTGAGTCGGCCCTTCATCGGACCGGTTCTCATCTTTGAGTGGATTGGGGAGGTGGCTTGTCATGTAGCCTTTCCCCCACAGCTGGCTCATGCCCACGACGTCATCCTTGTCTCATGGCTGAGGCGTTATGTCCACGATCCTGCTCAGTCATTCCGTTCGACCGCCTCATCCTCGAGCTGGATTTGTCGTTCGTGGAGCAGTGGATCGAGGTCAAGGACCAGCATGAGAAGTGGCTCCACGCTAAGACCGTTTCTTTGATTACAGTGTGTCGGTAGCGCCAGTCTGGTGCATGGACCACTTGGGAGCAAAAGGTCTATGCGTGATACTTGCTATATTCGGTCTTCCCTTTGGGTTTCCTTAAATTTCGAGGACTAAATTTCCTAAGGGGGGGAGAATGTTATGCCTGTGTCATTTGGAGCCATTTCGGTTAAGCCTTGGTCACATCTGGGTCATTCAGGGCCTTTTTCTTTTTCGATCGGAGTCGCTAAAATTTTGGCTTTTAGCCACCTGCGGGAGTTGGAGTACTCTAATTGAAAATCTAACTGCATATTATGGGTCCTGGTACCGTTTTGTACTACCCATAAAAATTTCATTGAATTCCGGTAACGTTTTGAAAAATATGCAGTTCCGAACCGTATCCAGGTTTTGAGAGTTCCTGGTTGGTCGAATAGTGTGAGATATTTTGAGGATGTGGTGACCTTTGGTAACCTTACCCCCACCTTGCTTAGTGATGAAGAAACCATTGGTCTTTTGGCATGTGAGTGGGTGAGCCTAACCCTAACCTCACCACCCCCTTATGGTCACCCCTAGACACTATTTGGGCATGAAAATGACCTTTTTGCCCTTTCTCTCTCTCCCCCTCTCTCCCAATTCGTGGATCTCTCTTTCTCTCCCTCTCTTGGTCTCTTTTTCCTCTCTTTGTGTGTGGAGAAGGAAGAGGAAGAAGCAAAAGAAGGAGAAGGTGAAAGGAGAGGAAGAGCAAGGTGTGTGTGTTTGTGCAAGTAGTTGTTGTTGTTGTTGATTCTCTTCTCTCAAGCTCCCTCTCATGTCTCCCCCCCCCCCCTGTTTTTCAGCCAAAGAGAGCTTGAGGAGATGCTGATGAAGTGGTGGTAGTGGTGGTGGTGGTTGAGGTGGTCGAGGGTGTGTCGAGAACCCCGCATCTCCCCATTTCCCTCCCCTTGTTTTGGTAAGGCAGCACTTTGTTTTTTAAAGATCTCAGTGAATCTAGTATTTAGGGGCACATTTTAAGGATTATGTCTCATATGATATGATCACCTATGTATCTAGTTGTTATATATGAAATTTGGGCTCATTATGATATCTGTGGTGTAAGTTAGAACCAGTTTTGCATGGCCTGTCCAGATTCGCGTAGGAATTGACCTGCTTCTGGAAATAATTTATTTCGGGTTTGTAGAGGAAAACTTAGGTTCTAATGTCTTCTTGGATTATGATCCCAGCATATCAGAGAGTTTTCATGATTTATTTCATAATTTTGGGAAGTGTATTGGGTGCTGTGGAGATCAAATTAGTAGGGCTGGTTGCAGCAGGTTTGGCAGTTTTGCTCGGTTGTGTGTCAAGGAGTTGTTTCCATGTGTCTTGTGTGATAATATGGAAGTATCAGGCGTTAGGGTCTTCATGAAGTAGACTTATATGTGTGATAGGAGGTTCTATATTTAATTGTTGATAATCGGTTGTGTTTTGCAGATCTCGTAGACCGGACGCGCGGCGATCCGGGTTGCGGTGAGTGGTTTGATCCAATCCCCCCCCTCAAGATGCGCTCGACGCGCGTAGTCGTGCATCTCGCATCGATGGGGCATCCTAGCTATACTACTTGTGTAGATAAGTAGTATGGCCATGCTTAAACTATAATATGTTAGATATCTTGCATGCTAGGCTTATATTGCATGTATTGTATCCATGTATGAATGACTGTATCGCATGCGCCCCTCTAGTATGGGCATGTATTTCTGTAATGTGTATGGATGTATAGAATAGGGCATGCCTTAGGTAGTATTGTAATACTACTCCCACCATATTAATTGGAATATCCAGCATGATTAAGTCTGGGTTAATAACAGGCACCTGCCTAATATTCCCTTGCGATAAGACTCGAGGGCGTGGTGTAGTTGTTGCGCCCATGCTAATGGGGCAAAGCTATGACCAACTTCATGAGATGATGATCTCTCTCGCCCTCTCCCTCTACACGAACTGAGTAAGTAGATGCGATTTCCTACTCGACTCAGGTTCGTTTGGAATATTGGCATGCATCTGTTAGTGCGCGAGATCGCGCTTGACCCTTCCCTTTTAAGTTGGTGATATCCAACGCATGCTTAAGTTATGCCTTGAGTGTGCTTATATGATTAATGGTTATGTATGCATGTTGTATGATTTGTTGTTTATGATGTAAATCCATGTTAGGGAGTATCCCTAAAATTATTTTATAGGTTATCGTGCATGTAGTTCATGTACATAACTAAGATATAATTCTCCTAGATATATATGCGCATGTTAAAACTGATTAGGCCTATCTGAAATAGGCGTGGGTATGACCCGTTGTCGGGTTGTACCTTATTAGTTAGAGCGCTAGCGATGTAATCGCCCCCGTGCATCTGAGCGATGCACTCGTTTGGAATTCAGGAGAATTCATTATCTTATCGGTTTTGTTAAGCCGATAGTTATGGCATTAAGCTAGGCCTACCTGAGTTAGGCGTGTATATGAACCGCCCGTTGGGTTATGTGCCTTGGGCTTATTTCTGCGTGAGAGCAGAGGCAACCCCTTGTGTCCGAGCAACGCAACCGTGTGGGAGTACAATAGTATTCGATATCATCGATATGTGATTATCGAGAGTAGTTGTTTTTCCATTGGGTTCGCTTTGCGAACATGGAGTATTTCCTCCCAATGTCGTCCGTGTTGAAGCGGCCTGGGTTGTAGCTGTCCTGACAGAGGGCTCCCATCCGTAGGTACTACCGATGCTGTCATGCCCCACGGCGGCCGTCCCCGAGACGTGGCAATAATGAAATATCAGCTATCAATACCTGAGGTCAACAAAGACTCCAACAACAACACACAAGGTGGCAAAGCAATGATAATGATAACTGATTAAAAACGAAAGCATAAGATATCAACAATGTCTGTAAACCAAAAATATTATTACAGACTCGAATACACAATCACTGTCCTGTGAGAGCCAAGCCTAGTCCAAATAAAATACAACCTGTGCCACATGCACGATTTACAATACATAAAATGACTCTAGGACTGCTGACAGCCTCACACTCGCCACCCGCCGAAAGAACGCTCACGCCCATAAGACCGCGCCACAGGAAACCTCCAGCTCCACACCCAACACTGCCCTTGAAAAGAAACAGTATGCGAGGGGTGAGCTACAAGCTCAGTGAGTGGGTGGAAACCAATCACCATACAACAGTTCAATATTAAAGCAATTTCCTTTCAAGTAAACATGGGTGGAAACCCATGGATAACAAGGTCGCGCGGCGGCGCGACCAACCTCACCCTCACCCTCACTCCCGAAGGAAGACTCTTGGGACTTTTGGGGAGAGACCATATTGTTGGTCGAAGAGACCCGGAATTACTGGTCTACACAACGCTACTGGATCATCTACATCGGGATAACTGCCCAACGATGTCTTTGAACATCGATACGCAACCGGACCCAACAACTATGGGAACGGACGAACAACGAATGGGTCACGCGGTGACGTGTCTTCACCTCATCCTCACCCTCACCCTTTAGAGATGATATAGGACTTTTGGAAGAGACTTAGACTGCTCTACACCCTTGGTCCACCGGTAGCCCTTTCCCCGGTTAGCCTCTATCTGGTATACTCCCACGATCAGTACGCTTCCGAACGCATCGGTGGTACCTACGGATGGGAGCCCTCTGTCAGGACAGCTTTTCCAACACCGGGAAGTTCCTACATCGGATCCAACGAAGGGGAGAACGATTCCACGCTCGCAATATCATTCGTTAGCCCTCTCCCGAGTAGCCTCTACCTGGTACACTCCCACGATCAGTACGCTCCCGAACGCATCGGTGGTACCTACGGATGGGAGCCCTCTGTCAGGACAGCTACAACCCGGGCCTCTTCATCACGGACGACATTGGGAGTAAACATTCCATGTTCGCAAAGCGAACCCAATGGAAAAATAACTACTCTCGATAATCACATATCGATGATATCGAATACTATTGCACTCCCACACGGTTGCGTCGCTCGGACACAAGGGGGGGGGGGTTGCCTCTGCTCTCATGCAGAAATAATCCCAAGGCACATAACCCAACAGGCGGTTCATATACACGCCTCGCATGGGTAGGCCCAGCTTAATGCCACAACTACCGGCTTAACAAAACCGATAAGATAATGAATTCTCCTGAATTCCAAACGAGTGCATCGCTTGGATGCACGGGGCGATTACATCGCTAGCGCTCTAACTAATAAGGTACAACCCGACAATGGGTCATACCCACGCCTATTTCAGATAGGCCTAATCAGTTTTAATATGTGCATAATTATTACAGGAGAATTCTATCACTGAAGGAACTTGATCCACATGCACAATAACATATGCTTAACTATAGGGTTTCTCCCTAACATGAGTATATGGCATAAACAACACATCATGCAACATACATACAAGGCAAGGCCTAACTACACATGCATATGAGGGCACTAATCGTATAAACATCCAAAATATACACTAACATGCGTTGGATATCGCCAACTTAAAAGGCAAGGGTCAAGCACGATCTCGCACACTAACAGGTGGATGCTAATATTCCAAACGAACCCGAGTCAAGTAGGAAATCGCCTCTACTTACTCAGTTCATGCAAAGGGAGAGGGCGAGAGAGATCATCATCTCATGAAGTTGGTCATAGCTTTGCCCCATTAGCATGGGCGCAACAACTACACCACGCCCTTGAGTCTTATCGCAAGGGAATATTAGGCAGGTGCCCGTTATTAACCCAGACATAATCATGTTGGATATTCCAATTTATATGGTGGGAGTAGTATTACAATACTACCTAAGGCATGCCATATTCTATACATCCATACACATTACAAAAATACATGCCCATACTAGAGGGGCGCATGCAACACAATCATTCATACATGAATACAACACATGTATATAAGCCTAGCATGCAAGATATCTAACATATTATAGCTTAAGCATGGCCATACTACTTATCTACACAAGTAGTATAGCTAAGGTGCCCCATCGATGCGCGACGCACGACTTCGCGTGTCGAGCGCATCTCGAGGGGGGGGATTGGATCAAACCACTCACCGATACCCGGATCGCCGCGCGTCCGGTCTACGAGATCAAAACAGGGGAGGCAAATGGAGAGATGTGGGGCTCTCGACACACCCACGACCACCTCAACCACCACAACCATTACCACCACCTCATCAACATCTCCTCAAGCCCCTTTCTAACTCTTTCTTGTGCTTCTTCTTCATCTTTTCCTTCAATTGTTTCTTCCTCCTCCTTCTTTTCACACAAAGAGGAGAAAAAAAGAGACCAAGAGAGAGAGAGAAGGTGTTCCACGAAATGGGAGAGAGGGGGAGAAAGTGAGAGGGCAAAAAGTTATTTTCATGCCCAAATAGTGCCTAGGGGTGACCTTAAGGGGGGGTGAGGTTAGGGTTAGGCTCACCCACTCACATATCAAATAACCAATGGTTTCTTCATCCCTAAGCAAGGTGGGGGTAAGGTTACCAAGGGTCACCACATCCCCAAAATATCTCACACTATTCGACCAACCAGGAACTCTCAAAACCCGGATGCGATTCAGAACTGCATATTTTTCAAAACGTTATCGGAATTCGGTGAAATTTTTTTGGATAGTACTAAACGGTACCAGGACCCATAATATGCAGTTAGATTTTCAATCAAATTACTCTAACTCCCATAGGTGGCTAAAAGCCAAAATTTTAGCGACTCCGATCGAAAAAAGAAAAGGCCTTGAATGACCCAGATGTGACCAAGGCTTAACCGAAATGGCTCCAAATGACACAGGCATAACATTCTCACCCCCCCCCCCCCCTTAGCAAATTTAGTCCTCTCGAAATTTCAGGAAACCCAAAGGGGAGACCGAATATAGCAAGTATCACGCATAGACCTTTTGCTCCCAAGTGGTCCATGCACCAGACTGGCACTACCGACACACTGTAATCAAAGAAACGGTCTTAGCATGGAGCCACTTCTCATGCTGGTCCTTGACCTCGATCCACTGCTCCACGAACGACAAATCCAGCTCGAGGATGAGGCGGTCGAACGGAATGACTGAGCAGGATCATGGACATAACGCCACAGCCATGAAACAAGGACGATGTCATGGGCATGAGCCAGTTGTGGGGTAAAGGCTAGATGACAAGCCACCTCCCCAATCCACTCAAGGACGAGAACCGGTCCGATGAAGGGCCGACTCAGCTTGCCCCGAACGTCGAAACAGAGGGTGCCCTTAAACCCGGACACCTTCAGGAAAACATAGTCGCCAAACCCGAAGGTAAGCTCCTGGCGACGATGACCTGCGTAGCCCTTCTGTTGGTTCTGGGAGGTGCGGATGCACACATGAACCAACCTGGCCACTGCAAGGTCAAATAAATACTTGTGGCCCCTCCCACTGGCGCTCCTCCCACTGGCGCTCCTCAACCGTCCCAACACAAGGGAGGTATAATACTACGCCTGTAGAGTGCCTTTCACAGATCCATCTGGATGCTTGAATGGCAGTCGTCTTGCAGGCATACCCCAACAAATGGGTGGTGCCTCACCCAACTGCCCTCATCATCGAGCACGCAGGCACTTAGCATGTCCTCCAAGGTCTGAATCGTCCTCTTTGTCTGGCTGTCCATCGGCGATGAAACGCTATACTTAAATGGAGGCTCGCGCCAAAGCCTGCCAAGGCTGCGCCACAACCTCAAAGTAACCCTCGCGTCTCAACCAAAAATAGCGCCGACCGGAGTGCCATGAAGACGAACAATCACGAAGGTGAAAACCCACGTCAAGGCGTCCAGAGACTCAATCAGTCGGATTAGGGAGGGAAGCGCGGACTTAGTCAGTCGGTCAATGATCACCTAGATGGCGTCGTGACCCGAATGTGACATTAGCGAGTCCGCAACAATCCCTGATAACCCACTCCCACGTCCACTGAGGAATCTCGATGGACTGACGCTTTCCACTCAATGATGATTCTCGAACTTTGCCTGAGGGCATGCCAACCTGGGGAAACAAGGTCACCCATATCGCCTTTTCATCGCACCACTAGCAATCTCAATGAAGACTACCCCAAAGTAGTCCACGGAAGCCCAATAAAACTTTTGAGATCCATGAAGGCATCCGGCGCATTCGTCAACCCCGACAGCAGTACTTAAAACTCGTAGTGCCTGAAACGGTCATGAAAGGCCATCTACGGGATGTCCAACTCCCGGATCTCCGACTTGTGGTACCCTTGTGCGAAGATCGATCTAACAGCAGACACTCGCTCCCAAAGCTGGTCAAATAGATCATCAATTCACAGCAAGGGGTACCTGATCTTCAACCCTTACAGGAAGATCAAAACAACACCTCGAACAATTAAGTCCAGATTCTGCTCCTCGAGCATGGCTGGCGCTCATGATGACACTTACACGCTTGGTAAGCCACTCAACCACACTTAATCCACAGACACGCAATAAGGGGGGTCGTCGAACCTCGACAATGCCTATGCGACGTCATCTATCTGATAAGGCGGTTGAGTCCCATCACGAACGTTAGCATCGCGTCTCCTTATTTGCGACCAATGTGGGGCAAAACGCAACAGTATCGCGAACTGTGCTTCACATGTCGCCACCCACAGGTTGCCCTACTACAACCATTGGAACTCTAGCATCATGCACTCAATGGGCAGATTCATCACAGGGAGTCCACGCTCTCGACATCATCTAGTAGCACTCTCCCGGTGTGGCCTCTACCTGGTAGCCTCCCAAGCCCACTATCTCTGCCATATGGGCGCACCAACAAGCATAGTATCTGGGAGCACCTCACAGGGCTCTGGCCTCAATCGGGCAGCTACAACGCACAATGATATATCGAAGCAACTCCAGATGCCACTATGGAACCCAGTCCACAAGCGATCGCCCACCAAGCTGCAATAGGACGCACCCAATCCTGATCGTACGCATCACCACTCGCTACAGCACCTTCCAAGTGAGAGGAAAACTCAATCATCAATTGATGCTTCAAAGGTATTCCTTGACTGGGAAAAGAACCTTGGGAGGGCACCATGAGGTCCCGATATAGGATATCCCGACAACCAAACAAGGAACACGGAGTACCCTAGCCCGGGTCTCAATGATGACCCCGCAAGGCCCCTTAATCCTGAGTAGGAAGGCTGGAAGAAGACATCACCCCTTAATGAGCAATACGCCACATCCTCAAAACTTGAAACTGGCGCTGCACGCGAACTCCATGGTTACTAGCAATACCGATGCACGGGAAAGAAGCTCCATTATCGAGACGCAATCCATAACTTAGAAATTGCAATCAATTCATCACTATCATACTACTAGGCTGGAATCTCCTACCCAAGCCTTAATCCTCAACAAAGGACCAAACAACTAACCCTATTTAGTCGACCCAGTCGACAACTTAAGGGTGGGTCCAGAGGGGTCACGTCCACGTCAACGGATGCGAGGAGGCATGTCAGCAACCTAAGATATACTTCTAAAACAAGAGTACTCGGATGGCAATCCTACGACTCATCATCTATACTGTTATATATGTGTCACTTTTAGCCTTCTGGGCACCATTGGGACATTTCTGGCAGTTTTTCAACTTTTTCTTTTTTCGATCGGAACCGCTAAAATTTTAGACTTTTAGCTATCATCATGAGCTTGAGAACTCCGATTGAAAATCTAACTGCACATTATGTGTCCTGGTGCCATTTCAAACCACCACAAAATTTCATCGAATTCCGGTAACGTTTCAGAATTTGGCAGTTCCGAATCGTATATGGGTTTTGACTAAGTGGGAATGTCAAAGGGGGACTTGACCAAGTCAAAGAGGACTTTGACCAAGTCAAGTTTGACCATTGACTTGGTCAAATCATTTTGTTTGTTTGTGTGGTTGGGTTGACTCAAGTCAAACCTCACCAAAAACCCTAATTTGCCCTAAGTGTGTGTGTGTGTGTGTGTGTGTGTGAGCCCAAGTGGGCGTCCCCCTTCTTCTTTCCTCTTCTCTTCATTTCTCTCACACTCACACACAAATCTCATCTCCCCTCTCTTTGTTTCCCCCATTGGAGCTAGTAGGAGAAGAAGAAAAGGGAAGTCATTGAAGGGAAAAAGATTGGTAAGGGTGAGATCTACTCTTGTATGGTTTTTGTTTTGGATTTCCCCTTTGTTTACCTCCTCTCATGGTTTCCTTTCCCCCCTGTTTTCAGCCATTTTTTAGGGCTGAGAGTGGGCTTGGTGGTGGTGGTCTTGGTGGTGGCGATTTGGTGCGCGAAGGGCACCCGAGTTCCTCCCTTTGTTCTTCCTCCTTTTGGGTAAGTTTTTCTCCTCCCCTAGCTAGTTTAGATGCTTGTTTAGGGTGTGTGCTTGGGTGTGCATGCTTGCATGGGTGTTAGGGGGGTGTGGGAGGGCTGAGGAGCGGGTGGAAGGGGATCGGGCGCGCGTGCGGAGTCATCCGCGCGCGCAGTCGAGCACTGGCGCGCGCACACGGACGCGCTGGCGGGTGCGCGCTCGTACTCGTAGTCGCGAGGGCGTGCGCGCGGGCGTGCGCACGGAGTGCTGCGCAGGGGCGCAGTACGCGCAGGGCTGGACGCACGGTGCGCAGCGTGTCTGGGCGCGCAGGCAGAGGCGCAGCAGCGCGTCTGGGTGCGTGGGCAGGGGCGCGGCAGTGCGCCCGGGGCGCAGGGGTGCGTGCGTGCGTGCGCATTCGTGCGTGCGCGTGCGGGTGGCCATGCGTATGGCTGCCCGAGGGTTCGGGAGGGTGTCGGGGCACTCGGACTCGCGTGCGTACGCGCGTGCTCGCGTGCGTGCGGGCCCGTATGCATGCTTGTCCGAGTATTGGGTATTTCTAGTAAATTTCTTATGTATTTGTGTAGTTTACTCACCATATTGAATGCCCATGTCTTGCAGATCTTGACGGACGGTCACGCGACGACCCGGGTTTCGGTGAGTGGGACAATCCAACCCAGTAGGGAGGCGTTCGATGCACGTAGGCGTGCATTGCCCTCCCCTGGGGCACCATAATTGTGTATTAACATGTAAAACTATGCATGTATGATTAATATGATGTATCCATGCCACCTTAGACTTGTATGCTAGGGATATGCACCCATATATCATGTATAGAGGCCTATGCATGCCTAGACACCATGCCCCGAACTATGCATGTTCCCATCTAGTTTAATCTAATTAAATCAAAATGAGAGCATTTAGTTATTAGCATGCCTTAGAGATATTATAACCTTGTTGTTATAATATATGTCTCCCCGCATCTTAGTTATGCGCCCTGGAGGAATTCTTGAGAATTCATGACATTAGTAGAGTTACAAATCGGTGTCGACGGATCCATGAGGATCGTATCCGTGTGAGTAGGCTGTCTTCTCCTTTTGGTTGGATCCGATGTAGGAACTCCCCGGCGTTGGCTGACCTGACAGAGGGCTCCCGTCCGTAGGTACCTCCGATGCGTCGGACTGTACTGATAGTGGGAGTATACCAGGTGGAGGCTACGAGGGTGGGAGAGGCTACCGGGTGGACCAGGGGTGGAGAGCGGTCTAGTATGCCCCAAGAGGCCCATGTCACCCCCAGAAAGGGTGAGGGTGAGGGGGGAGGTGGGTTGGCGATGAAACGACCCACTAGAATGTGTTATTGCTCCCGTGTTAGGGGCTATAAATTATTAAGGTTAATATGAATTGTGATGCATGGGTTGTGCTATTCACTGAGCGTGTGGCTCACCCCTCGCATATTTTTTCCAGTTATATCTGAGTCGGATCTGAAGGAGGAGCTCCCCGAGGCACATCAGCAGTAGCGGAGCAGCGTCACGTTCTGCGAGTGAGAGGCCATCAGCATCCCCGTTGGATTGTATGTATTATTATCCGTGCTTGGGCACATACTTGTATTTGGATGTCATTGTATATATTGGCTCTCACAGGACAGTTGATTATGTATCGGGTCTGTAATATGTCTTTGAATTACAGACTCAGTCGTTTGAGCTTCCGCTATTTGTATATATTATGTCAGCTACCTTATTGTCTGTGTTGTCATTTTTGATGTTGTTTAGAGTATTTTATTGATCTCCTGTATAGACTGCTGATATTATATATATACTTGCCACGTCTCGGGGACGGCCGCCCTGGGGCGTGACAAAAGTTGGTATCAGAGCCTGGTCCTGTCAGAGCCAATTGTTTTCTTAGAGATGAGTCCTAGGATTTCTATATGAGTATTCTGATCCTAGTGTCTGTTTTCTTAGGTTGCTGATATGCCTCCTCGCAGAGGAATGCGTGGACGTGGTCCCTCTCGGCCTTTGGAGGTTCCCGGACCTACCAGAGGCGAGGATGCTACTGGAGAGTCCTCGGCTATGGGGCCAGGACCGGCGCAGGAGCCTCCTGCATGGGAGCGTGCTTACGCTCGTATCGCAGATCTGGTGGAGACTCAGACTAGGCACTGGAGGCCCAGACTAGGGCGTTAGCTGAGCAGGCACGAGAGATCCAGGAGCTGCGGGCGGCCCGCGAGGCAGTTCCACAGGTCCCCTTGGTGGCAGATCCACCGGTGGTGCCCGACGTACCCCCTGTCCCCGTGGTGATTCCAGTGGTGGGAGTTCAGGATCCCCTGGAGAGGGAGGTGGAGCTAGAGGCTGCAGCACGAGTGCATCAGAGCGGCCTCACTGCCTTTCTGAAGCTCCACCCTCCCGAGTTCCATGGCCAGACGGCGGATCCCCTTGCCCCTGAGCGTTGGTTGATGGAGGTGGACAAGATCTTCTCGACCATGCACTGCACCGACCGCCAGCGTGTCTCCCTGGCCACCTTCATGTTGAAGGGTAGCGCCGCCGACTGGTGGGCTACCCGATCGGTGGACATCCCCGAGGGAGTGGAGCGACTACTATGGGCTGGGTTCCGGAGATACTTCCTGGAGGAGTACTTCCTGTTTTTGACACGCCAGATCGTGATGCGAGAGTTCGAGCAGCTGACGCAGGGCTCCATGTCAGTCGCTGACTACTCCACACGCTTCACGAGGCTTTCCAGGTTCGCCCCCGCCTTGGTGATGGATGAGGAGACGCGATGCCGTCGTTTTGAGATGGGTCTCATTAGCACCATCCGGGTGCATGTCACTTCTCAGGCGTTCACGAGGTACTCGGACTTGGTGTCTCGGGCGAAGACAGTCGAGCGAGACCTTGGGGTCCCTTTGGGGGTTCCAACCCCTTCTGCAGACCAGAGACCCCCCAGGAGCCAGGACCAGGACATCGCAAGAAGAAGCGGCCCCGCTTTGATCAGTCAGCGGCCGCCGCTACTCCAGTCGATGTGGTGCCAGCGCGAGGTCCAGCACCCATTGCGGCAGTACCAGTCCAGGCCAGGCAACCAGAGAAGCGGCGCTGTTTCCATTGTCAGCGCGTCGGGCATATTTTATATAATTGCCCTGATGCTGGCCGACCCCGTGTGCTGCCCCCGCAGCAGCAGCAGCTACAGCAGCACCAGCAGCAGCCACGCCAGCAGCAGCAGCCACAGCGTCAGCAGCAGCAGCCACAGGGTGGCCGAGTTGACCAGAGGAGGCAGCCAGTGCAGCCTGCGAGGCGTGCCCCTGCTCCTCAGCCGCAGTTTGTTCAGGGCCGAGTTGCAGCACTTTCAGCCGAGGAGGCGCAGGCTTCGGGTAGCGTGGTCCGAGGTATTGTTTTGATCTCCCAGCTCCCTGCATATGTGTTATTTGATTCCGGAGCCACGCACTCGTTCGTGTCTCCCTTTTTGCGAGACGGATGGGCGTGGCGTCCGCCCCTCTTGATGTTATGCTGGAGATATCATTGCCCGTCGGAGACCGTATTCTCCTCCGTTCTGTTTACCGAGGGTGTACCGTGGTGATTGCGGAGCATGAGTTTCCAGTGGAGTTGGTAGAGCTCGCCATGACGGACTTCGATGCCATCCTGGGAATGGATTGGCTCTCAGCTAGTCACGCCAGCATCGACTGTTTTGCGAAGTCGGTGTCTTTCCACCTTCCGGGTCGGAGGTCTTTCCAGTTCGTGGGCGATCGTGACATAGCCCCTTTGGGGTTCGTGTCATCTATCCAGGCGTGGAGACTCCTTCAGGGAGGATGTGAGGGCTTTCTGGCGTATATTGCTGAGGAGGACGCACCACTGCGGGCAGATATCAGTCAGACTCCGATCGTGGCGGAATATCCAGAGGTTTTCCCCGATGATCTTCCGGGATTACCGCCGGATCGCGCGATCGAGTTTGAGATTAATCTAATTCGGGGACCGAGCCGATTTCGAGAGCTCCGTACCGGATGGCCCCAGCAGAGCTGAAGGTGCTCAAGGAGCAGTTGGAGGAGTTGCTCAAGAAGGGCTTCGCACGTCCGAGTGTTTCTCCGTGGGGAGCCCCTGTTTTGTTTGTGCGGAAGAAGGACGGTTCGCTGCGGCTTTGTATTGATTACAGGCAGCTGAACAAGCGGACCGTGAAGAACAAGTACCCCTTGCCACGGATTGACGATCTGTTTGACCAGCTCCAGGGAGCGCGTGTCTTTTCTAAGATCGATCTCCGTTCGGGCTACTATCAGCTGAAGATCCGGGAGTCAGATATTCCGAAGACGGCCTTTCGTACCCGTTATGGGCACTACGAGTTTAGAGTACTGCCGTTTGGGTTGACGAATGGCCGACAGCCTTCATGGATCTGAGGGTGTTTCGGCCCTTCCTCGACTCCTTCGTAGTAGTCTTCATCGATGATATTCTGGTGTACTCGAGGAGTCTTGAGGAGCACGCTGACCATCTCCGCACTGTCTTGGAGACTTTGGCCCGACATCAGTTGTTCGCCAAGTTCAGTAAGTGCGAGTTTTGGTTGGAGCGTATGGCCTTTCTAGGCCACGTGATTTCCGGCGAGGGCATATCTGTGGACCCGGACAAGACGCTCGCCGTGTCGAATTGGCGTCGACCGTCGAACCCCACAGAGATTCGGAGCTTCCTGGGTTTAGCGGGTTATTATCGGAGGTTTGTCGAGGGTTTCTCGAAGATAGCTGTTCCTCTGACCCGCCTCACTCGGAAGGATGTCCGGTTCGAGTGGTCCCCAGCTTGCGAGGAGAGCTTCCTGGAGTTGAAGCGAAGGCTCACCTCAGCGCCAGTTCTTACCATTCCGTCTGGGAGTGGTGGATTCGCAGTCTACTCCGATGCATCGCGGCTGGGTGTGGGTTGCGTCCTGATGCAGTACGGTAAGGTTGTGGCTTACGCGTCGCGTCAGTTGAAGCCCCATGAGCAGAATTACCCCACCCACGACTTAGAGTTAGCAGCGATCATCTTTGCGCTGAAGATGTGGAGGCACTACCTCTATGGCGAGGAGTTCGAGCTCTTCACTGATCACAAGAGCTTGACTTACTTGCAGTCCCAGCCGGAGCTCAACATGCGTCAGAGACGTTGGGTCGAGTTCCTGAAGGACTATGATTGTGACATCGCTTACCATCCGGGTAAGGCGAATGTCGTGGCCGATGCTCTCAGCAGGCAGCCCTTGGGCATGGCCGCCCACTTGGCTGTACGTCGTTGGAGGCTTCTGGAGGAGGCCGCTTGCTGGATCAGCGTTCGAGAGACACCTGCGGGTGGCTTTTTGGCCAGGCTAGTGGTGCAGCCCGTTCTTCTCGACGAGATCCGCACGGCTCAGGGGCAGGATCCTCACTTTCTAGTCCTCTCTGAAGGCGTCGCCCGGGGCGAGCGTCCGGACTACCAGATTCGCGAGGACAGGATCCTGCGGTTCAGAGGTCGAGTATGCATTCCTGACGACGCAGAGCTGAAGCAGAAGATCTTGGACGAGGCCCATCGTTCGAGGTACACAGTGCATCCTGGTGGCACGAAGATGTACAGGGGCCTTCGTCGTGGCTACTGGTGGCGCGGGATGAAGGCGGATATTGGCCGTTTCGTTGCCCGTTGCTTGGTATGCCAGCAGGTGAAGTCGGAACATCAGCGTCCTGCGGGGAGCTGCAGTCCATTGAGATTCCTCAGTGGAAGTGGGAGCAAATCACCATGGACTTCGTTTCGGGCTTGCCGAGGTCACGTTCGGGTCGCGATGCCATCTGGGTAATCGTCGACCGACTGACTAAGTCCGCTCATTTCCTCCCCATCCGACTCACCGATTCTCTGGACACCCTGGCGCAGTTGTTTGTCTCTGAGATTGTTCGTCTCCATGGCACTCCCGTCAGCATCATTTCTGATAGAGACGCGCGATTTACTTCGAGGTTCTGGCGTAGCCTTCAGCACGCCCTTGGTACGAACCTCCACTTCAGTACAGCGTTTCATCCGCAGACGGACGGCCAGTCGGAGAGGACGATTCAGACCCTGGAGGACATGCTGCGAGCTTGCGTTCTCGACTTTGGGGGCAGTTGGGAGAGGCATCTTCCGTTGGTGGAGTTTGCCTATAACAACAGCTACCACTCGAGTATCCGGATGGCACCATACGAAGCGCTCTACGGCCACAGCTGCAGGTCCCCCTTGTGTTGGGACGAGGTTGGAGAGTGCCAGTTGGAGGGACCAGAGATCATCCACCAGACCTCAGAGATGGTCAAGACGATTCGCGAGCGTATCCGAGTCGCTCAGAGCCGTCAGAAGAGCTACACCGATCGTCGTCGCCGTGAGCTCACCTTCGAGGTTGGTGACCATGTCTTCCTGAAGGTGTCCCCGATGAAGGGCATCTTCCGTTTCGGTGTGCGGGGCAAGCTGAGTCCGTGTTTCATTGGGCCGTTTCTCATCCTCGAGTAGGTTGGAGAGGTGGCCTATCACATAGCCCTGCCCCCACAGTTGGCTCAGGCCCATGACGTCTTCCATGTCTCGCAGCTGAGGCGTTACGTCCACGATCTTGCTCACGTCATTCTGTTCGAGCCGCTCGTCTTCGAGCCGGACTTGTCATTCGTGGAGCAGCCGATCGAGATCCTGGACCGACGCGAGAAGAGGCTCCGCACCAAGACCGTCCAGCTGGTCAAGGTGCGATGGCAGCACCGTTCCGGTGCCGAGGCCACTTGGGAGCGCGAGGACGCCATGCGTTGCGCATATCCGCATCTTTTCCCTTCCTAGATGTTTTTGTATTTATTTTGAGGACAAAATTTCCTAAGGGGGAAAGAATGTTATATATGTGTACACTTTTAGCCTTCCAGGCACCTCTGGGGCATTTCTGGCAGTTTTTCAACTTTTCTTTTTTCGATCGGAACCGCTAAAATTTTAGAATTTTAGCTATCATCATGAGCTTGAGAACTCCGATTGAAAATCTAACTGCACATTATGTGTCCTGGTGCCATTTCAAGCCACTCACAAAAATTTCATTGAATTCCGGTAACGTTAAGAATTTGGCAGTTACGAATCGTATCCGGGTGTTGACCAAGTGGGAATGTCAAGGGGGACTTGACCAAGTCAAAGAGACTTTGACCAAGTCAAGTTTGACCATTGACTTGGTCAAATCTTTTGTTTGTTTGTGTGGTTGGGTTGACTCAAAGTCAAACCTCACCAAAAACCCTAATTTTCCCTAAGTGTGTGTGTGTGTGTGTGTGTGTGAGCCCAAGTGGGCGTTCCCCTTCTTCTTTCCTCTCCTCTTCATTTCTCTCACACTCACACAAATCTCATCTCCCCTCTCTTTTTTCCCCATTAGAGCTAGTAGGAGAAGAAGAAAAGAAAGCCATTGAAGGGAAAAAGATAGGTAAGGGTGATCTACCTTGTATGGTTTTTGTTTTGTTTCCCCTTTCTCTACCTCCTCTCATGGCTTCCTTCCCCCCTGTTTTCAGCCATTTTGAGGGCTGCGAGTGGTCTGGTGGTGGTGGTCTTGGTGGCGGCATTTGGTGCGCGAAGGGCACCCGAGTTCCTCCCTTTGTTCTTCCTCTCTTTGGGTAAGTTTTCCTTCCCCTAGCTAGTTTAGATGCTTGTTTAGGGTGTGTGTTTGGGTGTGCAAGCTTGCATGGGTGCTAGGGGGGTGTGGGAGGGCTGAGGAGGGGGTTGAAGGGTCTGGGCGCGCGTGCAGAGTCATCCACGCGTCTGGCGCGCTTGCATGGGCGTGCCCGTCTGGCGCGCGCAGACGGGCACGCTAGCGGGTGCGCTCGCGTACGTGCAGTCGCGCAGGCGTGCGCGCGGAGTGCTGCGCAAGGGCGTAGTACGCGCGGGTACGTGTAGGGCTGGACGCGCGGTGCACGCGAGCGCGGCAGCGTGTCTGGGCACGCGGGCAGGGGCGCGTCTGGGCACGCGGGCAGGGCGCGGCAGTGCGCCCGGGCGCAAGGTGCGTGCGTGCGTGCGTGCGCATTCGTGTGTGCGCATTCGTGTGTGCGCGTGCGGGTGGCCATGCGTATGGCTGCCCGAGGGTTCGGGAGGGTGTCGGGCACTCGGACTCGCGGGCGTACGCGCGTGCTCGCGTGTGGGTGGCATGCGTATGCTGCGTGAGGGTTCAGGAGGGTGTCGGGGCACTCGGACTCGCGTGCGTAGGCGCGTGCTCGCGTGCGTGCGGGCCCGTATGCATGCTTGTCCGAGTATTGGGTATTTCTAGTAAATTTCTTATGTATTTGTGTAGTTTACTCACCATATTGAATGCCTGTCTTGCAGATCTTGACGGATGGTCAGGCGACGACCCGGGCTTCGGTGAGTGGGACAATCCAACCCAGTAGGGAGGCGTTCGATGCACGTAGGCGTGCATTGCCCTCCCCTGGGGCACCATAATGCGTATTAACTTGTAAACTATGCATGCATGATTAATATGTTGTATCCATGCCACCTTAGACTTGTATGCTAGGGATATGCACCCATATATCATGTATAGAGGCCTATGCATGCCTAGACACTATGCCCCGAACTATGCATGTTCCCATCTAGTTTAATCTAATTAAATCAAAATGAGAGCATATAGTTATAAGCATGCCTTAGAGTATATTATAACCTTGTTGTTACAATATATGTTCCCCGCATCTTAGTTATGCGCCCTGGGGGAATTCTTGAGAATTCATGACATTAGTAGAGTTACAATCGGTGTCAACGGATCCAAGAGGATCGTATCCGTGTGAGTAGGCTGTCTTCTCCTTTTGGTTGGATCCGATGTAGGAACTCCCTGGCGTTGGCTGACCTGACAGAGGGCTCCCGTCCGTAGGTACCTCCGATGTGTCGGACAGTACTGATAGTGGGAGTGGACTAGGTGGAGGCTACGAGGGTGGGAGAGGCTACCGGGTGGACCAGGGGTGGAGAGCGGTCTAGTATGCCCCAAGAGGCCCATGTCACCCCCAGTAAAGGGTGAGGGTGAGGGGGGGAGGTGGGTTGGCGATGAAACGACCCACTAGAATGTGTAGTTGCTCCCGTGTTAGGGGCTATAAATTATATAAGGTTAATATGAATTGTGATGCATGGGTTGTGCTATTCACTGAGCGTGTGGCTCACCCCTCGCATTTTTTCTTCCAGTTATTTCTGAGTCGGATCTGAAGGAGGAGCTCCCGAGGCACACAGCAGTAGCGGAGCAGCGTCACGTTCTGCGAGTGAGAGGCCATCAGCATCCCCTTTTTATTGTATGTATTGTTATCCGTGCTTGGGCACATACTTGTATTTGGATGTCATTGTATATATATTGGCTCTCACAGGACAGTTGATTATGTATCGGGTCTGTAATATGTCTTTGAATTACAGACTCAGTCGTTTGAGCTTCCGCTATTTGTATATATTATGTCGGCTACCTCATTGTCTGTGTTGTCATTTTTGATGTTGTTTAGAGTATGTTATTGATCTCCTGTATAGACTGCTGATATTATATATACTTGCCACACTTCGGGGACGGCCGCCCTGGGGCGTGACAAAAGTTGGTATCAGAGCCTGGTCCTGTCAAGCCAATTGTTTTGCTTAGAGATGAGTCCTAGGATTTCTATATGAGTATTCTGATCCTAGTGTCTGGTTTTCTTAGGTTGTTGATATGCCTCCGCAGAGGAATGCGTGGTCGTGGTCCCTCTCGGCCTTTGGAGGTTCCCGGACCTACCAGAGGCGAGGATGCTACTGGAGAGTCCTCGGCTATGGGGCCAGGACCGGCGCAGGAGCCTCCTGCATGGGAGCGTGCTTACGCTCGTATCGCAGATCTGGTGGAGACTCAGACTAGGGCACTGGAGGCCCAGACTAGGGCGTTAGCTGAGCAGGCACGAGAGATCCAGGAGCTGCGGGCGGCCCGCGAGGCAGTTCCACAGGTCCCCTTGGTGGCAGATCCACCGGTGGTGCCCGACGTACCCCCTGTTCCCGTGGTGATTCCAGTGGTGGGAGTTCAGGATCCCCTGGAGAGGGAGGTGGAGCTAGAGGCTGCAGCACGAGTGCATCAGAGCGGCCTCACTGCCTTTCTGAAGCTCCACCCTCCCGAGTTCCATGGCCAGACGGCGGACCCCCTTGCCCCTGAGCGTTGGTTGATGGAGGTAGACAAGATCTTCTCGACCATGCACTGCACCAACCCCCAGCGTGTCTCCCTGGCCACCTTCATGCTGAAGGGTAGCGCCGCCGACTGGTGGGCTACCCGATCGGTGGACATCCTCGAGGGAGTGGAGCGACTTCTATGGGCGGGTTCCGGAGGTATTTCCTGGAGGAGTATTTCCCGTTTTCGACACGCCAGATCGTGATGCGAGAGTTCGAGCAGCTGACGCAGGGCTCCATGTCAGTCGCTGACTACTCCACACGCTTCACGAGGCTTTCCAGGTTCGCCCCCGCCTTGGTGATGGATGAGGAGACGCGATGCCGTCATTCTGAGATGGGCCTCATTAGCACCATCCGGGTGCATGTTACCTCGCAGGCGTTCACGAGGTACTCAGACTTGGTGTCTCGGGCGAAGACAGTCGAGCGAGACCTTGGGGTCCCTTTGGGGGTTCCAACCCCTTCTGCAGACCAGAGACCCCCCAGGAGCCAGGACCAGGTACATCGTAAGAAGAAGCGGCCCCGCTTTGATCAGTCAGCGGCCGCCGCTACTCCAGTCGATGTGGTGCCAGCGCGAGGTCCAGCACCCATTGCAGCAGTACCAGTCCAGGCCAGGCAATCGGAGAAGCGGCGCTGTTTCTATTGTCAGCGCTTCGGGCATATTTTATATAATTGCCCTGATGCTGGCCGACCCCGTGTGCTGCCTCCGCAGCAGCAGCTACAGCAGCAGCCGCCGCCAGCAGCAGCAGCCCAGCGCAGCAGCAGCAGCCACAGGGTGGCCGAGTTGACCAGAGGAGGCAGCCAGTGCAGCCTGCGAGGCGTGCCCCTGCTCCTCAGCCGCAGTTTGTTCAGGGCCGAGTTGCAGCACTTTCAGCCGAGGAGGCGCAGGCTTCGGGTAGCGTGGTCCGAGGTATTGTTTTGATCTCCCAGCTCCCTGCATATGTGTTATTTGATTCCGGAGCCACGCACTCGTTCGTGTCTCCCATTTTTGCGAGACGGATGGGCGTGGCGTCCGCCCCTCTTGATGTTATGCTGGAGATATCATTGCCCGTCGAAGACCGTATTCTCCTCGTTCTGTTTACCGAGGGTGTACCGTGGTGATTGCGGAGCATGAGTTTCCAGTGGAGTTGGTAGAGCTCGCCATGACGGACTTCGATGCCATCCTGGGAATGGATTGGCTCTCAGCTAGTCACGCCAGCATCGACTGTTTTGCGAAGTCGGTGTCTTTCCACCTTCCGGGTCGGAGGTCTTTCCAGTTCGTGGGCGATCGTGACATAGCCCCTTTGGGGTTCGTGTCATCTATCCAGGCGTGGAGACTCCTTCAGGGAGGATGTGAGGGCTTTCTGGCGTATATTGCTGAGGAGGACGCACCACTGCGGGCAGATATCAGTCAGACTCCGATCGTGGTGGAATATCCAGAGGTTTTCCCCGATGATCTTCCGGGATTACCGCCGGATCGCGCGATCGAGTTTGAGATTAATCTAATTCCGGGGACCGAGCCGATTTTGAGAGCTCCGTACCGGATGGCCCCAGCAGAGCTGAAGGTGCTCAAGGAGCAGTTGGAGGAGTTGCTCGAGAAGGGCTTCGCACGTCCGAGTGTTTCTCCGTGGGGAGCCCCTGTTTTGTTCGTGCGGAAGAAGGACGGTTCGCTGCGGCTTTGTATTGATTACAGGCAGCTGAACAAGCGGACCGTGAAGAACAAGTACCCCTTGCCACGGATTGACGATCTGTTTGACCAGCTCCAGGGAGCGCGTGTCTTTTCTAAGATCGATCTCCGTTCGGGCTACTATCAGCTGAAGATCCGGGAGTCAGATATTCGAAGACGGCCTTTTGTACCCGTTATGGGCACTACGAGTCCGAGTACTGCCGTTTGGGTTGACGAATGCGCCGGCAGCCTTCATGGATCTGATGAACCGGGTGTTTCGGCCCTTCCTCGACTCCTTCGTAGTAGTCTTCATCGATGATATTCTGGTGTACTCGAGGAGTCTTGAGGAGCACGCTGACCATCTCCGCACTGTCTTGGAGACTTTGGCCCGACATCAGTTGTTCGCCAAGTTCAGTAAGTGCGAGTTTTGGTTGGAGCGTATGGCCTTTCTAGGCCACGTGATTTCCGGCGAGGGCATATCTGTGGACCCGGACAAGACGCTCGCCGTGTCGAATTGGCGTCGACCGTCGAACCCCACAGAGATTCGGAGCTTCCTGGGTTTAGCGGGTTATTATCGGAGGTTTGTCGAGGGTTTCTCGAAGATAGCTGTTCCTCTGACCCGCCTCACTCGGAAGGATGTCCGGTTCGAGTGGTCCCCAGCTTGCGAGGAGAGCTTCCTGGAGTTGAAGCGAAGGCTCACCTCAGCGCCAGTTCTTACCATTCCGTCTGGGAGTGGTGGATTCGCAGTCTACTCCGATGCATCGCGGCTGGGTGTGGGTTGCGTCCTGATGCAGTACGGTAAGGTTGTGGCTTACGCGTCGCGTCAGTTGAAGCCCCATGAGCAGAATTACCCCACCCACGACTTAGAGTTAGCAGCGATCATCTTTGCGCTGAAGATGTGGAGGCACTACCTCTATGGCGAGGAGTTCGAGCTCTTCACTGATCACAAGAGCTTGACTTACTTGCAGTCCCAGCCGGAGCTCAACATGCGTCAGAGACGTTGGGTCGAGTTCCTGAAGGACTATGATTGTGACATCGCTTACCATCCGGGTAAGGCGAATGTCGTGGCCGATGCTCTCAGCAGGCAGCCCTTGGGCATGGCCGCCCACTTGGCTGTACGTCGTTGGAGGCTTCTGGAGGAGGCCGCTTGCTGGATCAGCGTTCGAGAGACACCTGCGGGTGGCTTTTTGGCCAGGCTAGTGGTGCAGCCCGTTCTTCTCGACGAGATCCGCACGGCTCAGGGGCAGGATCCTCACTTTCTAGTCCTCTCTGAAGGCGTCGCCCGGGGCGAGCGTCCGGACTACCAGATTCGCGAGGACGGAATCCTGCGGTTCAGAGGTCGAGTATGCATTCCTGACGACGCAGAGCTGAAGCAGAAGATCTTGGACGAGGCCCATCGTTCGAGGTACACAGTGCATCCTGGTGGCACGAAGATGTACAGGGGCCTTCGTCGTGGCTACTGGTGGTGCGGGATGAAGGAGATATTGGCCGTTTCGTTAAACGTTGCTTGGTATGCCAGCAGGTGAAGTCAGAACATCAACGTCCTGCGGGGAAGCTGCAGTCCATTGAGATTCCTCAGTGGAAGTGGGAGCAGATCACCATGGACTTCGTTTCGGGCTTGCCGAGGTCACGTTCGGGTCGCGATGCCATCTGGGTAATCGTCGACCGACTGACTAAGTCCGCTCATTTCCTCCCCATTCGACTCACCGATTCTCTGGACACCCTGGCGCAGTTGTTTGTCTCCGAGATTGTTCGTCTCCATGGCACTCCCGTCAGCATCATTTCTGATAGAGACGCGAGATTTACTTCGAGGTTCTGGCGTAGCCTTCAGCACGCCCTTGGTACGAACCTCCACTTCAGTACAGCGTTTCATCCGCAGACGGACGGCCAGTCGGAGAGGACGATTCAGACCCTGGAGGACATGCTGCGAGCTTGCGTTCTCGACTTTGGGGGCAGTTGGGAGAGGCATCTTCCGTTGGTGGAGTTTGCCTACAACAACAGCTACCACTCGAGTAT
>JAUJYN010000026.1:1608506-1651968 GCA_030737835.1 Acorus gramineus | reverse complement strand
TTTGAAATGGATATATGGATTTCAAGATTCACTCATAACTGAATAGAGAAAATACGGGGATTTAGATTAATGAAATAGATTTTCAATGAAGGGCATATTTGTATTTTGTCATTTTACCTTTTTTGAAAAGTCAATAAACCAACCAATAAGAACAAATAAAATAGTAACACCTCATGTAGTCATGAATGTGGCTTATTTTTTAAGGCATGAGTATCAGTTGTAAAAATAAAGTTTTATACTTATCTAAAAAAATTATAAAAAAATAATAATGAAACCCATTTGACCTAACATGCCCCTTGGTTGTTCCCTAATTTGACGTTGACGAGGGTACTATGGGCATTTGAGCGAACGTCGCGGTGGTGGCCCTTGTCCAGTTGTGAAAAGCGCGACATCACTTGGGTTTTTAGCCGACGTTCTCCGCGGTGAGGATAAGTATCCTATTTTTCAAAGTCAAGTCAACCATGAAACCCTTTCATTCACTCACGGAAGACTCGGTTGAAAGCGGGTGATGTATTGGGCGGAGGAGGTGACGAATAGAATCAGTAACAAATCTTGGGTCAATAAATGCGAAGAGGGGAGGGAGTGATCTTTCCCCGTCAACACGACCCTATAAAAGCAATCGGTAGTCCAAACAAAGTTGTGTAAAAAATTGAATCAGGAGTGCAATTCAATTAGAAGTGATGTCTTCCATTCTCTCTGTCTCAGGCGGTGATTTCTTCGGCGAGTCGATGCAAGTCGGTGGCGGCGGAGAGAGGTCGCTCAAGCGGAGGCCGTTAACGGAGATGGACAACCAACATCACCTCACTTTGAGGACTGTGAAGCAGAGACTGATGCAACACACGTCACCCATCTCTCCTCTCGCTTTCTCCATCCCCACCTCACCCGATTCCCCGATCCCCACCACCACCATGTCCCGCCTACAACAGATCGAGGATCAACTTCTGAACGACATCGAAGACGACTCTCCCGCAAACCAGAACTCCGAATGGAGCGAGTCGACGCTGCAGAGCCTCATCGAAAAACCTTCCCTTCGCCAGTCCCTCATCAAAAAACCTTCCCTTCGCCAGTCCCTCTTGCACGCCGCCTACGCCCTCTCGGAGGGCGATCCCGACTTCGCCTCGGCCGTCCTCGCGCACCTCACCAGCGCCGCCGACCCGAGAGGAGACCCGGAGCAGAGACTCGCCCACCACATGTCCTCCGCCCTCCTCTCCCGCCTCTCCGCCGAACCCATCGACATCGGAACCTCTCATTCGCTCCAACACCACCACCACCACGCCTTCCCCTCTTTCGATCTCTGCTTCGTCGCCGCCAACCGCGCCATCCTCGACTCCTCCTCCAAAGCCCGACCCAACCTCCACATCGTCGACTTCGACGTCGGAGACGGCGCGCAGTACGTCTCCCTCATCGAATCGCTCCCCCATCCGCGGCCTTCTTCGATCACCATCACCGCGTGCGCGGTGTCCGAGCTCCCCCAATCGCACCCTCCGGAGACAGTCGGTGACCGCCTCGTGAGTCTCGGAGAGCGGGCGGGGGTCGCCGTGCGGTTCAACGTTGTCCGGTGCAAGGCGTCGGAGCTGGACCGGAAGGCGGTCGGGCTCAACGACGAGGAGGAAACGGTGGCGGTGAATTTCGCGTACGCGCTGCAGAGGGTGGCAGACGAGAGCGTGACGACGGAGAACCCCCGCGACGTGCTGTTGAGGAGGGTGAGGGGGGAGCTGAGGCCCGACGTGGTGGTGTTGGTGGAGGAGAATCTGAATACGAACACGGCCCCGTTCGCGGTCCGGTTCGGGGAGGTGATGGGCCACGTCGGATCGGTGTTCGGGTCGCTGGAGGCGAGGATGGGGAGGGAGAGCGCGGAGCGGGAGAGGGTCGAGGAGTGGCTCGGGATGAGGGCGCGAGACATGGTCGCGGCGGAGGGACCGAACCGGGTCTGCCGGTGCGAGGTGTTCGGGAAGTGGCGCGCGCGCCTCGGCATGGCTGGGTACCGCCAAAGGCAGTTTGGGCCGGGTGTGGCTGAGTCTGTGCGGGAGAGAATCGGGTCGGGTCTTGTTGGACGGGGTTTGACTTGCAGGGAGAGGGGGGGGGGGTTGTGCTTCGGGTGGGGGGATCGCGTTCTCACTGTCGTGTCCACCTGGCACTGACTGTTGGATGAGTTGGATGAACCGTTGTATTTTTTTGTTAATGTGTCGAATCACCATTTTTCAAGGTGCCGGTGACATTTTTTGTATATATATTTGATATTGTTATGACTCATCAGTTTCATTTCATTGAAGAATGTTTTGCATGTTGTCTTTAATTACTAGGTTTTTTTTCCTTCGGGGTAGTGGTGGTAGCAAATGTGCCATACCTCTTAAAACAATTAAAATCATAATCTACATTTGTTGCAATTTCATTTTTTCTAGTCCGATATGTAGGTTTATCAGCTGTTGGCACATGAACTCTAATGTAAGTCCTATCTAAGGCTCCCAAACAATTCTGTAAACAATATAAAAATTGTTAACATTATTTGATATTCTAAATTCTAATAAAATATAAATAACTTATAACACAAATTATATTTACCTTAAACCATTTCCATCTTGGATCTGTACAGTTCTCTAGAACGGGTTCATGTGTTTTAAATAGTAAGTCATGTGAACAAACAACTGCATTCAACACTGCATTAAAATGCCTGCTAACAGTTTCTCCAGATCTCACAAATCAAAAATTTATAACTCGATTTTTTACATGATGCGCGAGAATGTGTAAAAACATTGCAACCATCTCCTCTACTGTAACGTGCCTCGTGTCCTTTAATAAACGATTGGTGCGAATTATAGTACATAATACGTTAAATGTCTGTCTATCCATTCTTAGTTGTTCGATACATGTCACATCATTTCTGAAAATCATCTCATTTAGGTTTTCCATACGTAACAATGTCAAACTACGAGGTTGACGTTTTAGCAAATATTTCTTATAGATCCTCTCTGCGACAATAGCAATTAAAATTACCATCATATTTTGTAAATGTGCCAACAACAACTTTTCTCTCCTTCCCAAATGTCTACGAGCCATTACTGCATTAAATTGTTGATCATTAAAAAATTTCATTCAGGTGAATAAGATGAGAGTAACAACTATATACCAAAATAATTAACAATACATAAAATTATCTATAACAAAATATTTTAGTCATGTGAATAAAATCAACATCTTATAGGCAAACATTCATGTTTAATTTTTCATCTTTAAAAAATACAAAGCAAATTAAAATATATATAAATTCAAACAAAAAAAAATCAAATTGATGATTAAACTAAAGAATATTAAACCAAGGAATAAACAAAATCAATATTAAACTAATGTGTTTGTCTTACATAGGGTCTATAAACTAACAAACATAAAAAAAAATAATTAAATACATATGAAATCCATGCGTTGATGACACATAAACACCAAAAAAAAAAAAAAAAAAAAATTAACGAAGAAGAAGTTTCTTTGGTCTTACTGAGGGGCTATAAAAGGAGGTCTTTGTTTTTTATATATATTATTGGCCGGTGGAGATGGAAAAATTGTTCCTGCGACGAGAATGGTTTGAGATTAACAAGGAAGAGAAAAATCAATTATTAAAAAGGGGAGATGAAAAATTTGGGTAAAAAAGTCTTTTTTTCAATCCACCTCGATAGGGATTGAGGGAATACCACCTCTTGAGTGAGATTCTCAATCCCCCTAATGAAGGATTCTCAATCTCTTTCTTTCAATTACAATCCCCCTTTTAAAAATTATCAAAACAAATTATTGATCTGGATTGGGATTCTCAATTCTAATCCAGACATCCAATACTTCTATCCAAACAGGCCCTCAAAGTCCATCAAATTGAACTTATTAATCAACACCCCATGTCCACATAAAATCTCATGGACTTTTAATTATAATTGATAAACTATGATCAATTATTTTCTGTTAAAACATATTCATATAAGTAATTAAATAGATATATAAAAAAAAGGAATTTTGGCTAAGGATCGTGAATGGGCCGGGACAAGTATCCTAAAACGATGTAATTTTCTTTTAATTTAGAAAAGTAAAATCTCATAAGCAAATTCATTATAAATATACCGATGTATAAAAATCTCTTTAATTCTTTAAGAATTCTAAAATCTCTTAAAAGAAAACAAGTCAAACTCATTCTAAAATCTAAATTAATTTAACTTTCATCTTCTGGTAAGTTTATTTTTTATCTTTGTAAAAATAAAATTTTATACTTATCTAAAAAAATTATAAAAAAAAAAATAATTGAAACCCACGTTTGACCTAACATACCCCTTGATTGTTCCTTAATTTGACGTTGACGAGGGTATTATGGGCATTTGAGCGAACGTCGCGGTGGTGGCCCCTTGTCCAGTTGTGAAAAGCGCGACATCACTTGGGTTTTTAGCCGACGTTCTCCGCGGTGAGGATAAGTAACCTATTTTTCAAAGTCAAGTCAACCATGAAAACACCTTTCATTCACTCACGGAAGACTCGGGTTGAAAGCGGGTGATGTATTGGGCGGAGGAGGTGACGAATAGAATCAGTAACAAATCTTCGGTCAATAAATGCGAAGAGGGGAGGGAGTGATCTTTCCCCGTCAACACGACCCTATAAAAGCAATCGGTAGTCCAAACAAAGTTGTGTAAAAAATTGAATCAGGAGTGCAATTCAATTAGAAGTGATGTCTTCCATTCTCTCTGTCTCAGGCGGTGATTTCTTCGGCGAGTCGATGCAAGTCGGTGGCGGCGGAGAGAGGTCGCTCAAGCGGAGGCCGTTAACGGAGATGGACAACCAACATCACCTCACTTTGAGGACTGTGAAGCAGAGACTGATGCAACACACGTCACCCATCTCTCCTCTCGCTTTCTCCATCCCCACCTCACCCGATTCCCCGATCCCCACCACCACCATGTCCCGCCTACAACAGATCGAGGATCAACTTCTGAACGACATCGAAGACGACTCTCCCGCAAACCAGAACTCCGAATGGAGCGAGTCGACGCTGCAGAGCCTCATCGAAAAACCTTCCCTTCGCCAGTCCCTCATCAAAAAACCTTCCCTTCGCCAGTCCCTCTTGCACGCCGCCTACGCCCTCTCGGAGGGCGATCCCGACTTCGCCTCGGCCGTCCTCGCGCACCTCACCAGCGCCGCCGACCCGAGAGGAGACCCGGAGCAGAGACTCGCCCACCACATGTCCTCCGCCCTCCTCTCCCGCCTCTCCGCCGAACCCATCGACATCGGAACCTCTCATTCGCTCCAACACCACCACCACCACGCCTTCCCCTCTTTCGATCTCTGCTTCGTCGCCGCCAACCGCGCCATCCTCGACTCCTCCTCCAAAGCCCGACCCAACCTCCACATCGTCGACTTCGACGTCGGAGACGGCGCGCAGTACGTCTCCCTCATCGAATCGCTCCCCCATCCGCGGCCTTCTTCGATCACCATCACCGCGTGCGCGGTGTCCGAGCTCCCCCAATCGCACCCTCCGGAGACAGTCGGTGACCGCCTCGTGAGTCTCGGAGAGCGGGCGGGGGTCGCCGTGCGGTTCAACGTTGTCCGGTGCAAGGCGTCGGAGCTGGACCGGAAGGCGGTCGGGCTCAACGACGAGGAGGAAACGGTGGCGGTGAATTTCGCGTACGCGCTGCAGAGGGTGGCAGACGAGAGCGTGACGACGGAGAACCCCCGCGACGTGCTGTTGAGGAGGGTGAGGGGGGAGCTGAGGCCCGACGTGGTGGTGTTGGTGGAGGAGAATCTGAATACGAACACGGCCCCGTTCGCGGTCCGGTTCGGGGAGGTGATGGGCCACGTCGGATCGGTGTTCGGGTCGCTGGAGGCGAGGATGGGGAGGGAGAGCGCGGAGCGGGAGAGGGTCGAGGAGTGGCTCGGGATGAGGGCGCGAGACATGGTCGCGGCGGAGGGACCGAACCGGGTCTGCCGGTGCGAGGTGTTCGGGAAGTGGCGCGCGCGCCTCGGCATGGCTGGGTACCGCCAAAGGCAGTTTGGGCCGGGTGTGGCTGAGTCTGTGCGGGAGAGAATCGGGTCGGGTCTTGTTGGACCGGGTTTGACTTTCAAGGAGATGGACGGGGGGTTGTGCTTCGGGTGGGGGGATCGCGTTCTCACTGTCGTGTCCACCTGGCACTGACTGTTGGATGAGTTGGATGAACCGTTGTATTTTTTTTTGTTAGTGTGTCGAATCACCATTTTTTCAAGGTGCGGGTGACATTTTTTGTATATATATTTGATATTGTTATAACTTTGGGACTCTAATAGTTGAAGAATGTTTTTGCATGTTGACTTTAATTGGGGTGTCTTGTTTTTTAGTTGAATGTTTCAAATCACTATTTTCAAGGTCCAGGTGATATAATATTGTATATATATATATATATATTTGGGTGCATTTGCAGTTTATAGAGAGAGATTGATGAAGGAAATTTTTTTTAATAATTGACTGCATTTCAGTAATTGTTGTTTCAGCAGTTCCCATTGGCCACTGGGAAGACATAATTACAAGCCATTGATACATCAATAAAGATAGCATGTTATGTTGTTTTTATCCACAGTATCAAACATATGCAGATGGCATTAATTATAATCGAACATACAAATATTGTATTGGTATCAGCCATCAGTAAACAACAGTTAGATCAATTGCAATCACAACAAAACACAGTTTGATAGGTTTCACAAAAATATAACAAGACCCTTGTCATGCCGCCCCGACTAAAACTGCAGTCAATTCAATGAAGAGTGAGTCTATAGGGTCCCATAGATCCACATTAAATGCCAATAAGAAATGGGGACACATTGTATTAGTGGCTCATCTTTCAGTACTCTACAGGCCGCCGAAATCAATATAGTCTTTATGTGTTCCCCTATCCATCACATAACCTCGAGTGAGTTATGGAAGTCCGAATGTGCAGCAAAGAGTGCAATGAGTAGCGGGTTTCTGAGTAGGCAGGTCATGAAATCTTCTCTACTGATCAACCCATCATTATCCATATCGAATAACTTGAACAGTTCATAGAGCTGCATAGGCAAAAATACGATAAATATTTTACCACATGTAAGAGGAATGAACCACATTCTTTGATCATGTCACTGACCTTCTCGTGTTGCAAATTCAGGACCGCATGTCCAACAAGTTCTCCAAGCTACATACAACAAAGAAAGGCAGATTAATGAATGCGAAGTTTGTAGCATAACATACCACTTTCAGAGTGACTAACAGTCAGACGATACCTGTTGCATGGAGATGTAACCTTGTCCATCATCACATTCATCAAACGCTGCTATGCAGGCCTGTCTAAAGAATGGTTGTCTCAGGACATGAGCTGATCCAAGCAAGAACTGCAAATATCATAATAGGACTGACGGCATGTCAGGCTGGTTGAATGAGAACCAAAGTAAAAATGGAGGCTATGCTTAATAAAATAATTTACTTTATGTTCAAATAAGCAAATAAACGGTTACCATGCATGAAGTTTATGTCTTAGCACAGGTTTATGAAAAACCCTTGTTTTGGAAGAAGTTACATGATCAGATAATTCAGATTCTTGGTCAACTAAGACACCTGTCGAAGAGTTAATATGATCGTTTCCAATAATTATAATTTCTTACATCCAATATGCAAACTGTGGCTTTTTTTCTACAGCCATCTTATCAAGTTAGCCAAGTCATCTTCAATGCACAATAATATTCGTCCATGTGTTCAGATCATTATATTTCCATGTTCCAGACTGAAACTTAAGGGAAGAAGTTTTCTTTACCTTTAAAAAAACTGAAACTTAAGGGAAGAAGTTTTCTTTACCTTTAAAAAAACTATCACCTAGAGTGGTGTTGCATATAATGGGTGCTATATTGTGTGTGATTAGTGATACTTGATAGATATTTAGTAACCATTTGATGTAGGACAGATTATGCAGATGGGATCATCAAAAGAGATTCACCAAATAAATTATAAATCAATGGTCACGATCTCAGAATCGCACGAACTTTTACATGGTGAAATATATCGATGAGATCTTTTGGAATAGTTGTTATACAACTTATAATTCATATTTTTTTTAAAATTCATTCATTTAGGCCTTTAAATTAGCGATTTTACTATTTTTAGTAAGTTTTAGATTTGTGATATCTCAATCATAACAGATCGGAATTGATTTCTATCAATTCCTATGATCATTTAGGATCTCATAGAATTAGAAAAATTAGTTTTCGAATTTTACTATTTTTAGTAATTTTTTAAAATTATATGTCATTAGTATAAATAGCCAACTTGTAATCTATGGTTGACAGTTTTTTATCAATAATATTTTAAATTTCTTGTATTTTGGAGCTTTCTTCCTTGTGGATTCAAGGATTCCTTATGGATTCAAGGAGCTTATGAGATCTCAACGCTGGTTGGATCTTTTTATCTGTTTTTCGCTGCGTTAGGTGGTATCAGAGCGAGGATTTACCTTGTTATGATGGAAAATAACAGAGGGGGAGACAACCAATCTAATGACGCTGGTTGTGGATTGGAGGATGTGTGGAAGGCGATTGAGGAACAACGCGATCAGATGAGAGAGATCTGCACGATGATCGTTGGCCTGAACCTCAACGCCAATAACAGGCATCCTGAAGGTGATAGGAGACGCGCCGAGGGAGTTGCGCAAGGCCGACCTATTGCAGAACATCGTTCGACGTCCCACTCGTTATCAACCTGATGATGAGGAAGACTCGGAGGATGAAGGTGATGGACTTCATGGATATCAACCGGGGAGGCGGTGCATGAAATACAATGATTACCGATTGAAGGCGGATATTCCGTATTTCAATGGTAATATGCAGATCGAAGACTTCCTTGATTAAATCTCAGAGATTGACAGATTATTTGAGATGATGGAGGTTCCAGAGGAGAAGATGGTCAAATTGGTGGCATTTCGATTAAAAAGTGGTGTCGCCGCTTGGTGGGATCAATTTCAGAAAACTCGACAACGGCAAGGAAGATCACTTATTCGTACGTGGAGGAGGATGAAAGAGCTCCTCATGGATCAATTTCTGCCACGAAATTATGAACGATATTTACCCCAATTGTATCAAAATTGTTCTCAAAACGTAAGGGTGAAATCATGATCGGAGATATCTGTCACGCCCCAGGGCGGCCGTCCCCGGGACGCGGCAAGTGTATATATAATATCAGAATCTACACAGGAGGTCAATAATATATCATACACCAACAACCAGAATGACACTCAGACAACAAAGAGGCTGACATGATATATACACCAAATGCGGAAGCAAAAGACTGAATCTGTAAATAAACATACCAAAGACTCGATACTCAATCATCTGTCCTGTGAGAGCCAATATACATCAATACGACTGAATATACACAGACGCGTGCCAAGCACGGAAATAAAATACATACAGCCAAGAAGGGATGCTGATAACCTCTGGCACTCGCGGAACGTGGCGCTGCTCCGCTACTGAAGGAATCCCTCGGAAAGCTCCAACTGCTGCTCCGGCTCCAGCTCAGGCTCAGTGGCAACTGGGGAAAAACATATGCGAGGGGTGAGCCACACGCTCAGTGAACAGCACAACCCATGCATCACAGACAATATTGACCACTATCCAGATCTTAATAATCCACAATCTCTTATTAACAACCACAAAATGGTAACAAATACTCAACTAGTGGGTCGCTCAATCGCCAACCCACTACACCCTCACCCTCACGCTTCAATGGGTGACATAGGATTTTGGGACTGATAAACATCCAATCACAACTCCAGTGGGTCGCTCATCGCCAACCCACTACACCCTCACCCTCACCCTACCACGGGTGACATAGGATTTTGGGACTGACTAGGCTATTGGTCACCCTTGGTCCACCGATAGTCTCTCCTCCACTCCGTAGGCCGCTTGGCTTTCACCCACAACTTCGGCCCAGTCCGAAACCAAATCAGGAGGCGCCTACTGATGGGAACCCTTGAGGGACGACCTTTCTAACGCTGGGGCAGTCTCTACCGGATCCAACGAAGGGGACAGAACAGCCTATCCATACGCATACGATCCACTCGGATCCGCTGACTACACATCTCTACAATTCTAATGACATGAATTCCTCAGAATTCCTCCAGGGCGCATAACCAAGATGCGGGGAACATACACAATAATTAGCAAGGGTGGAATATCATTGGGGGAAAGAAACTCGGGAGGGCAGCGTGAGTTCCCGATATAGGACACCCCGACAACCAAACAAGGAACACGGAGTACCCTAACCCGGGTCTCACCGCTGTCCTCGCAAGGCCCCTCCCCTATAATATTCACTAATATGCTAATAATCATATAATTTGGTATAACATTTCTTATAATACTATTGGGACAAGAAACCTTGGGAGGGCAGCGTGAGTTCCCGATACAGGACACCCCGACAACCAAACAAGGAACACGGAGTACCCTAACCCGGGTCTCAGTGTTGACCTCGCAAGGCTCCTCCCTATAATATTATCTAAGGCATGCGATTTAACATACACTAGCATTTAATTTAATAAATAAACTAGTAGGACACATGCATAGGCCAAGGCTTCCTAGCATGAGAACATGGGACATGATGCATGGCTCATACACATATCCTAAGGGTGCAAGTCCCTAACATGCAAAGTCTAGGGTAGCATGCATTCTACATTTAAATCATGCTCGCATGAAATATACATTACAACAGGTTAATATAATCCATGGTGCCCCAGGAGAGGTCGGTATACGCCCAAATGCGTATAACGCCTCACTACTGGGTTGGATTGTCCCACTCACCGAAATCCGGGTCGTCGCGCGACCGCTCGCCAAGATCTGCAAGACAGGCATTTATACGGTGAGTAAAATACATAAATACATCAAAATATTCTAAAATACTCAACACTCGGACAAACGTACATACGGCCTGTACGCACGCGTATCCGAGCATCCCGACTCACTCCCGAACCCACCGGGCAACCGCACGCACGGCCACCCGCCTCGGGCGCACAGCCGAGCCCCGGCCCGCGCGCCAAGGCGCACTGCCGAGCCCAGCCCGCACACCCGGACACCACCGGCGCACCGCGCGTCCAGCCCAGCGCGCCCCGCGCGCACTGCACGCACGCCCCAGCACGCGCGCGCACTGGTCCCCAGCACCGCGCCCAGGCGCATGCCCAGGCGCCCTGTGTCACGCCCCGGGCGTCCCCGAGACGCGGCAAGTGTATATAAAATATCAGAATCTACACAGGAGGTCAATAATATCATACACATGACACACAGACAACAAAAGCAGGGTTGACATGATATATACACCAAATGCGGATAACTAAAGACTAAATCTGTAATCAAAACACACTACAGACTCCATACATAATCACATGTCCTGTGAGAGCCAATATACATACAAAGACATCCAAATACAACACCAACGCGTGCCCAAGCACGGAAAATAATACATACTGGTACAAGGGATGCTGATAGCCTCTGCAACTCGCGGGACGTGGCGCTACTCCGCTACTGATGAAATCCCTCGGGGAGCTCCTCCTCCAGATCCGACTCAGATGACACTGAAGAAAAATATTATGCGAGGGGTGAGCCACACGCTCAGTGAACGGCACAACCCATGCATCACAGACAATATTGACCACAACCAGATATCTTTATCATCCACAATCACATTATCAAGCCACAATTCCTCAAACTAGTGGGTCGCTACCGCCAACCCACTACACCCTCACCCTCACCCTTCAATGGGTGACATAGGTTATTGGGACTAACTGCACAAAAACCAGCGGGTCGCTTCCGCCAACCCGCTACACCCTCACCCTCACCCTTCAATGGGTGACATAGGATTTTGGGACTTACAATCCAGTGGGTCGCCACATCGCCGGCCCACCATACCCTCACCCTCACCCTTCAATGGGTGACATAGGATTTTGGGACTGATAAGCATCCAATCACAACTCCAGTGGGTCGTTCATCGCCAACCCACTACACCCTCACCCTTCAATGGGTGACATAGGATTTTGGGACTGACTAGACTGTTGGTCACCCTTGGTCCACCGATAGTCTCTCCTCCACTCCGTAGGCCGCCTGGTCTACTCCCCACATTCAGCACAGTCCGTCCTAAATCAGGAGGTGCCTACTGATGGGAGCCCTCTGTCAGGAAGGCCTGTCTAACGCTGGGGTAGTCTCTACCGGATCCAACGAAGGGAACAGAACAGCCTATCCATCGCATATGATCCACTTGGATCCGCAGACAGCACATTATAACAACACTAATGTTCTGAATTCCTCAGAACCCACCAGGGCGCATAACTACGATGCGGGGAACATGCATAAGGTTATAACAAGGTGGAATATCGTTGGGGAAAGAAACTCGGGAGGGCAGCGTGAGTTCCCGTTATAGGACACCCCGACAACCAAACAAGGAACACGGTGTACCCTAACCCGGGTCTCACCGCTGTCCTCGCAAGGCCCCTCCCCTATAATATTCACTATAACATGCATTTTAACATTTACTAGCATTTAATTTAATAAATAAACTAGTAGGGCACATGCATCGGCCGGGCTTCCTAACATGGAACCAGGGGACATGCTGCATGGCTCATACACATATCCTAAGGGTGCAAGTCCCTGACATGCAAAATCTAGGGTAACATGCATTCTACAATTAAATCATGCTCGCATGATATACATATTACAACGTATCAATATCTATCCATGGTGCCCCAGGAGAGGTCGGTATACGCCCAAGTGCGTATAACACCTCTCTACTAGGTTGGATTGTCCCACTCACCAGAGATCGGGGTCGTCGCGCGACCGTCCGTCTAGATCTGCAAGATAAGGTAATCAACTGGGTGAGAAACCACACAATTTATACATAGAAATGCATAGAAATACCCAAAACTCGGATAAGCATGCATACGGGGCTCGCACGCATGCGAGCACGCGCGTACGCACACGAGTCCGAGTGCCCCGACACCTACCCGAACCCTCGGGCAGCCATTCGCATGGCCCCCCGTGTTATATATGTGTCACTTTTAACCTGTTGGTAACCGTTAGAGCGCCCTGGCAGTTTTAAAATTTTTAGGGTTTTTGGTCGGAATCCGCATAATTTCAGACTGTTAGCTATCGTCTGAGCTAGAGGACTCCGATTGGAAATCTGACTGCATATTTGGTGTCCTGGCGCCATTTTAGACCTCTCACGAAAATTTCATTGAATTCTGGCATCGTTTGCAAAAATTTCCCAGTTCCGGGGCGTATCCGGGTTTTTAAGTCGCGCTCTACTTAAAAGGAATCAAAAAAATATCAAAGCACTATTCATTGTCTTCCTCGTCGAGATCTCTCTCTCCCCTCTCCGTTTTTCTTCCTTTCAAGCCCCCTAGACCCCTCAAAATCGAAAACCCAAAGCACGGGAAGTGTAGATCGGGTCCTGATCTACGCCCCGGTGCCTTCAAATCCCGATTCCGACGACTCTAGCCTCCCCGACCTCCCCTCTCTCTCCTCTGTTTCGAGCCAAATCGAGGGCCGTGATAGATCGGGGCTTGAGAAGGCCTTTGGGAAAGGTTTCGGCGCGCGGAGAGCGTCCGGACTTCACTCCCTCCCCTCGGTAAGGTCCTTTTCTTCACTTTTCTTGCATAGATGTATGCTAGGAGTGTGGATCTATGTATGAGGGGTGGTCGGCGGCTGTGGGAGGCTGTCGGGGGTGGTTGGAGGTGGTCGGAAGTGGTCGGCGGCCGTGGGAGGGGTGGTTGGAGGTGCTCGGGCTGCGGGGGGGTGGTCTCGAGCTGCAGGGAGGGGTTCTCGGGCAGCAGGCAGAGCAGCAGCAGCGCGCAGGCGGGGCGCGCGCGGGCATGCGCGCGTGCGTGCGCGGGCGCGCGTGCGCGCGGCGTGCAAGCTGGCGCGCGCGGGCGGCGTGCTGTGCTGGTCGTGCAGGCGTGCTGGGGGCCTCAGGCAGCGGGCAGCGGGCGCGAGGAGCTGGTCGCGTGGGTCCGACGCGAGGGGCTGGTTTGGGCGCTGGTCTGGGCGCGCGCGGAGGTGCTGCCGGAGGTGCTGGACGCGCGAGGTGCGCGCGGAGGTGCTGCCGGAGGTGCTGGACGCGGAGGTGCGCGCGGAGGTGCTGCCGGAGGTGCTGCACGCGCGAGGTGCGCGCGGAGGTGCTGCCGGAGGTGCTGGACGCGCGAGGTGCGCGCGGAGGAGGTGGCGGAGGTGCGCGCGGGGTGCGCGCGGGGCGCGGAGGCGTGCGCGGGGCGCGGCAAGGCGCGAGGTGGTGTGCGCGGGGGCGAGGCGCCGCGCGCGGGGGCGTGCGGGGTGCTCGCGGGCCAGCGCACGGCGTGCGGGGCGCGTGCGGGCTGCCGCGGCTGTGCTCGGTGGATGCGCGGGGCCCCGGGCGGTGCGCGGAGTGCGCGGGCGGCGGCGCGGCGGCGCGTCCGGGCGGTCGGGTGGCCGTGCGGGTGGTGGCCGGCCGTGCGGGGGGTTGTCGGAGTGCTCGGGCTAGCGTGCGTGCGGGTCGTATGCACGTTTGCCCGAGTGTTGGGAGTTTAATTGTGGGTTTATGTATTTTGTAGTATTTGTGGATTTTAACTCACCATATTGATTGTCTGTCTTGCAGATCTTGACGGACGGTCGCGCGACGACCCCAATTCGAGTGAGTGGGACAATCCAACCCAGTAGAGAGGTGTTATACGCACTTGGGCGTATACCGACCTCTCCTGGGGCACCGTGGATTATATTAACCTGTAATAATATGTATTGCATGTGAGCATGATGAAAATGTAGAATGCATGCTACCCTAGGCTTTTATGTTAGGGACTTGCACCCATAGGATAGGTGTAAGAGCCATGCACCATGCCTCCTGCTTCATGTTAGGAAACCTCGACCTATGTATGCGTCCTACTAGTTTATTTATTAAATTAAATGCTAGTACTTGTTAAATTGCATGTTATAGTGAATATTATAGGGGAGGGGCCTTGCGAGGACAGCGGTGAGACCCGGGTTAGGGTACACCGTGTTCCTTGTTTGGTTGTCGGGGTGTCCTATAATGGGAACTCACGCTGCCCTCCCGAGTTTCTTTCCCCCAATGATATTCCACCCTGTTATAACCTTATGCATGTTCCCCGCATCGTAGTTATGCGCCCTGGTGGGTTCTGAGGAATTCAGAACGGTAGAGTTGTATGTTTGGTATGATTATTAGCATGAGTAGTGAATATTATAGGGGAGGGACCTTGCGAGGACAGCGGTGAGACCCGTGTTAGGGTACTCCGTGTTCCTTGTTTGGTTGTCGGGGTACCCTGTATCGGGAACTCACGCCGCCCTCCCGAGTTTCTTTCCCCCAGTGATATTCCAACACTGCTTTTGATTGTACTTGTTTCCCCGCATCTTGGTTATGCGCGCTGGAGGAACTCTTAAGAGTTCATGACATTTGAGTGTAATGATATGTAGTTGGCGGATCCGAGTGGATCATAAGCGTATGGATAGGCTGTTCTGTTCCCTGCGTTGGATCCGGTGGAGGCTACCCCCAGCGTTAGACAGGGCCTTCCTGACAGAGGGCTCCCATTAGTAGGCACCTCCTGATTTGGTGACGGACTGTGCTGAATATGGGAGTAGACCAGGCGGCCTACGGAGTGGAGGGAGAGACTATCGGTGGACCAAGGGTGACCAACAGCCTAGTCAGTCCCAAAATCCTATGTCACCCGTGGTAGGGTGAGGGTGAGGGTGTAGTGGGTTGGCGATGAGCGACCTACTGGATTTGTGAATAGATGATTATCAGTCCCAAAATCCTATGTCACCCATGGATGGGTGAGGGTGAGGGTGTGGTGGTTCGGCGAAGTACGAACCACTGGTTTATCTTGTTATGTATTGATGGCTGGATTAAAATAATGGAATATTGTGGTAAATATTGTCTGTGTTGCGTGGGTTGTGCTGTTCACTGAGCGTGTGGCTCACCCCTCGCACATGTTTTTCCCCAGTGGTCACTGAGCCTGAGCTAGAGCCGGAGCAGCAGTTGGAGCTTTCCGAGGGATTTCTTCAGTAGCGGAGCAGCGCCACGTTCCGCGAGTGCCAGAGGTTATCAGCATCCCTTCTTGACTGTATGTATTTGATTTCCGTGCTTGGCACGTGTTTGTATATGTTCAGTTGTATTTGTGTATATTGGCTCTCACAGGACAGATGATTGAGTATCGAGTCTGTAGAATGTTTATTCACAGATTCAGTCTTTTGCTTCCGCATTTGGTGTATATATCATGTCAGCCCCTTTTGTTGCATGTGTGTCATTCTAGTTGTCTGTGTATGATATATATTATTGACCTCCTGTGTAGGCTTCTGATTTGATATATATACATTTGCCGCGTTCCGGGGTTGGCCGCCCCGGGGCGTGACAAAAGTTGGTATCAGAGCCTGGTCCTGTCAGAGCCAATAGTCTTCCTTTCGTAGAGATGAGTCCTAGGATTTCGAGATGAGTATTCTGATCCTAGTGTCTGGTTTTCTTAGGGTGCTGATATGCCTCCTCGCAGAGGACGGCGCGGACGAGGTCCCTCTCGGTCTTTGGAGGTTTCCGGACCTACCAGAGACGAGGATGCTACCGGAGAGCCCTTGACGCAGGAGCCACCTGCTTGGGAGCGTGCTTTCGCTCGGTTGGCTGATTTGGTGGAGACACAGACGCGGATGTTGGCAGAGCAGGCTAGGGAGATTCAGGAGCTGAGGGCGACCCGCGAGGCAGTTCCGCCGGTCCCCTTGGCGCCAGATCCGCCTGTGGTACCCGATGTACCCCCAGTTCCTGTGGCAGTTCCGGCAGTGAGAGTTGAGGATCCCCTGGAAAGGGAGGAGGAGCTAGAGGCGGCAGCGCGGGTGCAGCAGAGCGGCCTCAACGCCTTTCTGAAGCTCCATCCTCCCGAGTTTCATGGGCAGTCGGCAGATCCTCTTGCGCCAGAGCGTTGGTTGAGGGAGGTGGATACCATTTTCGCGGCCATGCTTTGCACCGATCGCCAGCGAGTCGCCCTGGCCACCTTCATGCTGAAGGGTGACGCCGCTGATTGGTGGGCTACCCGAGTGGTGGACATTCCAGAGGGAGTGGAGCAGCTTTCTTGGGCGGGTTTCCGGAGGCATTTTCTGGACGAGTATTTTCGTTCTCGACGCAACAGCTAGTGGAGCGGGAGTTCGAGCAGCTGACTCAGGGCACCATGTCCGTCGCTGACTACTCTGCGCGCTTCACGAGCCTTTCCAGGTTCGCTCCAGCCTGGGTGATGGATGAGGGGACGAGGTGCCGTCGGTTTGAGCTCGGTCTGAGCAATGCCATCCGAGTGCACGTCACCGCCCAGGCTTTCACGAGGTTCTCCGACTTGGTCTCGCGGGCGAAGACTGTCGAGAGAGACCTCGGGATTCAAGTGCGGGCTCCGACCCCTTCTTCAGATCAGGGTCCTTCCGGGAGTCGGGACCAGGGGCAGCGCAAGAGGAAGAGGCCCCGCTTCGAGCAGTCAGCGGCTGCCTCTCCTCCAGCAGATGCGGTGCCAGTATGGGATCCGGCACCCATTGCAGCAGTGCCCATCCAGTCCTGGCAGCCGGAGAAGCGGCGCTGTTTTCATTGCCAGCGCATCGGGCATATCAGATACAATTGCCCAGATGCTGATCGACCCCGAGTGCCACCTCAGCAGCCGCCGTTCTTGCAGCAGCAGCTTCCGCGCCAGCAGCAGCAGCAGCAGCCTCAGCGCCAGCAGCAGCCAGTGCAGCCGGCGAGGCGTGCTCCTGTTCCTCAGCCGCGGTTGGTTCAAGGCAGAGTTGCAGCGCTTACGGCCGAGGAGGCGCAGCCTTCGGGTGTCATGGTTCGAGGTATCATCTTGTGTTCCCAGCTTTCTAGTATAAGGATAGTTGTGTGTGTAATTGGTGGTCGACGGCCACCCACCGCCGCCGACCACCACCCAACCTCATTTCCACCCTCCTAACATACATCTAAGCATAAAAAGAGAAGAAAGAGGGCTTACCAAGGGGAGGAAGGGAAGTCCGGTTGCTCTTCGCGCACCGAAACCTCTCTAAAAAGGCTTCCAACGCCCGGATCTTCCTTGGCCCTCGAATTGGCCCAAATCAGAGGAGAAAAGAGGGGGGATGGAGGGGCAAAACTCGTCGGAATTCGAATTTGAAAGCACCGGGGTGTAGATCGGGACCCGATCTACACTTCCTATGCTTTAGGTTTTTAGTTTCAAGCCCTCCAAGGGGCTCAAAATCAAGAAAAATGGAGAAGGAGAGAGAGAGAGCTCAAGGAGGAAGATGATGAATAGTGCCAACAAGATTTTAGATCTCACTTATATAGCGAGTCACTTAAAATACCCGGATACGCCCCGAAACTGTGAAATTTTGGAAACGTTACCGGAATTCGATGAAATTTTTGTGAGAGGCCTAAAATGGCACCAGGACACCAAATATGCAGTTAGATTTCCAATCGGAGTCCCCTAACTCAGGACGATAGCTAACAGTCTAAAAATTAGCGGTTCCGATCGAAAACCGAAAAAAAAAAATGAAAAACTGCCAGAACGCTCCAACGGTTACCAGCAGGCTAAAAGTGACACATATATAACAATATCAAAGGTGCAAGAGGTGATAAGAGCAAGTCCTCCAAAAGATGGGGATGATTCGAGGGCCAACCCTTATGATCTACCATCATCAGAGAAGTGTGAAGATTCCAATGAACCAGAGTTTTGCTCAAATCAAAATCAACAAGAGAGCAAAGTTTTAGTTTAACCAGAAATTGACGATATATATGATGGCGCCGAGTTCGCAGAAGAAGAAGGAGAGCGGGTCAACTTCATCGTTGAACCAGAGATCGATGATAACATGAGCAATAAAGAAGCAGAGGATGTTGTTCTCTCTTGGGATTCTAAAGATGTCATTGGAGGAGAACCAAATGAGTTGTTTCCACGGTCCTTAGTGGTGACCCCCAAGATGGAAGAGCCCCTACAAAAGCTCATGTTGCAGGATATATGCACCATTAAGAAGAGTGTTTTCGATGCCATCGTCAACAATGATAACAATGAAGACTTTACGACTACTACAATGGTGAAGAAGTTTGGGCTACAACTCAAGGTGGATTCAATTTTCTACATGATCGATTTGATAGAGAAGAAATTTGAAGTAAAAAAAACGTCTCTTCTCTTGCCAAAGGTGAAATACAAAGAAACATCAATTGAAGAGCGGAAGAACTCGAGGGCAAGTTCTTTTGAAGAAGAGGAGTTTCATGTAGGACAGATTATGTAGATGAGACCACCAAAAGAGATCTACCAAATAAATTACAAATCAATGGTCACGACCTCAGAATCGCACGAAATTTTATATGGTGAAATATATCAAGGAAATCTTCTGGATAGTTGTTATATAACTAACAATTCTTATTTTTTTTAAAATTCATTCATTTAAGCCTTTAAATTGACGATTTTACTATTTTTAGCAAGTTTTAGATTTGTGATATCTCAATCATAACAGATCGAAATTAATTTCTATCAATTCCTATGATAATTTAGGATCTCATAGAATTAGAAAAATTAGTTTTTGAATTTTACTATTTCTAGTAATTTTTTAAATTTTATGTCATTAGTATAAATAGTCGACTTGTAATCTATAGTTGACAGTTTTTTATTAATAATATTTTGAATTTTCTGTATTTTAGGGCTTTCTTCCTTGTGGATTCAAGGATTCCTTTTAAGATCTCAATGCTGGTTGGATCTTTTATTCGTTTTTCGCTGCGTTACCAATAGCAATTAAGGTTGGCTACAGGAATTAAAGGTTTTTTTTGGTGATCGTCGATTATTCAATTTCTCTTGTTGTCAGAGATTTTGACACACTAGAGGCAGATTAACTTGATGCACTTTCAACCAACCTATTAGACCATCAGTCAGTGATCCCATCCCGTTCACGGATAACTTATCGGGAATAAAATAATTATACAAAAATAGAAGAGAAGATTTTAGTTATTCCTAGAATAGATGATTTGTATTTGTTATATTCCTTACTTGGTTTTAATTAAAAAAAAAATTATCTTTTTGTGTTCTATTAAATTATTGTTATAGTTTTAGTCTTTTAGATGAATGCGTAAGAGTAAACTATATGCATTTTTTCTCCAAGTCTATGTATAGTGATCATGTTTATACCGCGGAAAATGATAATCCGGCCTTGTGTGCAGCCTTCACTGGTTTTCTTTTTTTTTAAAAAATATATTTTCTCATTGAAGTATATATTATTCTATAAATTAAAGTATATATTGAAATACATTGATATATATATTTTTTTAAGAAATAAAAACAATTGCAACCTTATACACTGCGGGGCTGCAACAAAAGCTGCAATATGAACTGTAAAATGGACTGATCTTATATATCTTATGAAGCTATAAATATTATAGTCTATCATTTCATTAAACGAACATATTTTTTTGTGGAATGAACTTGTTCTGCTTATTCATGAAACTGATGGAAACATTAGGTTTGGTCTGGGAACTTAACGGAATATGATTCTAACCTATTAAACAAAGAATTAGACAAACCAGCCTTGATGGGATCCAGTTAAACCTGACTAGATACAATCTCTTTTTCCCTCTTGAACTCTTTACCAATGGGCCACTTCATATATTTCCATCCCTGATCTTTGGCAGAAAAGCTTCTTTATTTCACCTAGATGTTATGTATAATCGTAATCCAGTCCATGCAAGTCTTTATATTTATTAAAAATAGAATACTTCATTAAAAAATATTTATATTCTAATGATTTATATGGGATCCTTAACAAAAAAAAAAATGTAAAAAAATTGATGATATATATACCATGTTAACGTGAGTATACATGACTAATGGGATATGTGGGACTAAAAACCGAATCGGAAAAAGGCTGTGTAAAACATAGCGGTCAATAAAATAGTTTTCTAAATGTACTTTTTATTAATGGTTCATATAGATCTTATTCTGTACGAAATAAAATTTTATGAAGTTTTTCTTTGAAATATAGTAAACCTAGGGGTGGTAAAGGAGTCAAGCGAGCTGAGCTTTGATATGTTCAAGTTCGGCTAGTTTATAATTAGGTTCGGCTCGGGCTTGGCTAGGCTCGGATCGAGCTTAATTTTGTGTTCAAGCTTGACTCGGTTGGCTCATGAAAAGCTCGGTTGAAGCTCGGGTTGGCTCATCTGTGAAGAGGTCGAGTGCAAGGCTGAGTGCAAGCTCGATTGAAGCTCGGCTCGGATCATTTGTAAAAGCTTGAGTTTGGGTTCGTTTAGCTGGAAAAAAACTTGTTTAGCTCTTGTTTAGTGCATAAAAAACTCGTTTAGCAATTAAAACATGTAGAAAATAGATAACATGCAAAAAATAAAAAATCATATTTCAAAAATCATCACTAAACAATCATATTCGAAAAGAGCTCGTATAGACTCGTGGCTCGACTCGTTTACAACCGAGCTTTAAAAATTATTTAAGCTTAGCTCATTTATTTAATCGAACGAGCCTGAATGAGAATTGCTCAACCAAGTAACAAAACAAAAATAGGCGAGCTTCTCGCGTAAGAGGAGATGGCGGCGAATTGTGAATGGCGAACGGTGGAGAGTGCGCGTAAGAGGAGAAGAGAAGGCGAGCGTCGCAGAGGAGAGGGCTCATCAAGCGGAGATGGCATCCGACATACAGAGATGCTAAGCTTCCGCTGTCTTGGTACCGATCATCGCCATTGGGAGTGTCGTGATCCGATCATCTGTCGTAGATGTAGAAGCACTGGTCATCGGGCTGCGTCCTATCCTAAGTGTTACGCCTAAAGTGGCCAGCTTCAGAGAGCAACATAATTAATATAAAAAATCCACAAGACTTAAAAGAAAAGATACTTGAAGCAAATGGTAATAGTAAGAGATGAACACAGCGGAAGCATACAACTTAACTCCAAGGCCAATAAAGGCCAAACAAAAAGAAATATATGTAGAGCACAAATTGACAACCCAACTAAGTCCTGTCAGAGCACTAGAATAGTTGTTAACTGGTTGACAAGTGAAGAGTTATACAAAAAGGACACCCACCAACACTAGCACAAAGACAAACTGGGATGATGACAGCTCTAACTGGCGCCCAACGTAGTACGCCCTCAAGTAGAACGAAACTCTACACACCCCGCTCACATGGGCGCAGGATAGCCACCCTACTCCGTACCTGAAATAATAATTCAGCCACAAAGAAAGAGTGGATGAGCAATGAAGCTCAGCAAGTACACATCTCAAATCTCGCTCTTACAAAAGGATCACTATTACAAGCATAAATTAAATACTATGCAGTGTAAGGAACCATATAACTCTCCCAATTAATACAAGGGTCATACATGAACAATTAGATCGTACGTATAGAATTGAAAAGAATTCCAAGATGTTATACCAACCACATCCCTGATGTCAGTGTAGGGGGCTCACTATCGTCATGTCAACCACATCCCTGATGTCAGTGCAGGGGGCTCACTATCATCATGCCAAAAATTTAAAATATAACATGAACATAAGCTTGACACTTAATATTACACATTCTACCACTCTAGGCAAGTCTCTGTTACTTTAGGAAATAAATATCATGTTTATACATTTACATAACATCAAGTTTCTTAACCACCCTAACAATCAATACTAAATTTCAAATCACACATGCATTGACATAGACATGAAAGCACATTACAAACATAAACATACACTCCTATTAATCATTCTAACACAGTAAAAAGTTATAGAATAAACATATCATCACATAACATTAAGTATAAATTATTAACTAAGCATAACCGAATTCAAGTAATAATTATTACTAGGCATAAAAAGGTTCACATTAGAATGAAGAGAGAAATAAAACAATTAAAACTACTCAAAAGTCTCTTGGAGAAAAAAAAAACTTAACTTAACTAAGCATCAAATCACTCAAGAGTCTCTTGGTACTTGAAAACAGTTTATCCAAGAACCCAACCAATACACCACTTTCCTACCTCAAATATCTATGCATTTTGTTTTGAAGCTTGCAAGATGAAAGTCAAAATGATTAATGAGAACATGAGAATCACAAACATTAGCTTGGGTAAACATAGCTCAACCCATTCCCAGATTTTTAACTATGATCCTTCAACAAATATAAACCTTGCACATTCATGTTAAATCTCATTCAATGAAATAAATAATACATAATGAAAGCAATGGTTTGGGAAATTCACCCTTATTTTTTTTTCCTAGCTCACAAAAAAAACCCATAGAATTAGAGAGAGAGATATCCCTCACATTTTTATATAAAGAACAAATTACACACATACAAGCTCTAAAGGAGAATGAGTGAGAGAAGTGACTTATGTACTCACAAACAAGCAAGAATGCTTGGAAAGGAAAAAGTGAAGAAGAGGGAATGCTCCCGGACCGCCGCCGCACCAACCCGGCTCCAAATCAGCCACCCCGATGCGCGGCCCAACCACCACCAACCTCCAATCTAGACAAAAAGGGTCTTGAATGGAAGAGGGAGTGAAGGTGAGGAAGGTGTGACGAACAGATCAAAAATCCAACGGTTAGATTTTTGTAGATCTAAATTTGAATATTGGTGTGAAAAGGGGTTTTGAAAACAAAAGTAAAAGAAAAGCTTACCAAGAAGAAGAGATGCTTGAGAATAAAAGTTTCCATTGGAGAGAGAGAGAGATAACTTTTTCTCACATGTGTGGGATGTGTTGGGTAAGTGAAAATGTCTCAATTGCCCTCAACTAAAACCTAAGAGACCCAAATACTTGAAATGAATGGGTTGGAAATGCATAACTTCACTAATTTCTAACACAACACATAAACTACTTAACAATTAAATAAATACCCTAGCTTAACCCATAAAATGAATAATTGTATCTCAATACTTAAGCACAAGTATAAACCCATAAATAAAATTATTTATACTAATTAGATGACACAGTCATAACACTAAGAGACAGTCGCACCCCCTCAAACACCCAATACCTCCGACAGATATTCCAAGAAGGGACACAACACCGTTCATCAGACTCTCGGAGAACTTTGATACTAAGGCGGAAAAGGAATGGTTATATCACTGCGTACTGGCGGAGGCGCGAGGATGGGCGCCATCCCCTAGTCAAGTGAAAGACCTTCTAAACAGGGTGTGGGGTGCACGCGTGATAGAAAGGGTGAAAGCGATCGGCGGAGACACATTCGTCATCTCTGGCTCCAGTGACGGGCTAAAGGAGAAGCTATTGCAAATGGGCTCGGTAGTAGGGGAGGCAGGATATTTGTTATTCCGTGCCTGGACGCCTGAGTTTGGCACACTCCCTCAACCACTGTGTAGAAATGTTAGATTGATTGGGGTACCCCTCCATTGGTTAGCGACAGGATGCATCCAACACATTCTTGCTAGTTTTGGGTGGTGAAGGAATTCGTGTTTGAACGGCGAGACCAAGCGGGGCGTACGGTGAAGGAAGTCATACTTGCATACTGGGAAGATACCAAGCTGCCACAATCGGTGGTAGTGACACATGGGCAGAAACAGTTTTGGGTGGAGATACAAGTCTTGGAGAGCTCGACCCATGATTCTAGGTCATCGGCGCACGACCTATCACGTGGTAAGTTGGGGAAGGGGAACTCACCAACAAGGGGTGAAACGGGCACCGAGTCATACGGTGCTCACTCGGGTTCCCAGGACGGTTTAGGCACCTCTGTCAAAGTCAGTGACGAGACGAGGTCGGGGTGTCCAAGGTGGCCAGTGGTTCGTTTTACACAATGTCAGGCTACCGTCAACAGAAGCGAGAGGGTGATATCTGCAGTTGATCGCGGGGTTTGAGACAAGGGAAAAGGCAAGGTCATGGCTACTTACGTGCCTATCAAGCCAAAAGGTCCTACTATTCTTTCACCAAAAGGGGTTGACCCTACTACGGGGCTCTTGCGTGGAGGACCGAGCCATCGGGATCCCTCAGGTACAAAAGGGCGCGAGTATTCAAAAACTATGCCAGTACTGGAGGCGGCTGACTCAGAGTGCCCATTCAGACCGGGCTTACTGGGTCTGAGATGGGCCTGGGCCCTGTGGGGTAAAGACCCAGTAATGGGTTCGGATCTATTCCGACCGGTTAATCTTGGATGCAACTCGGACACTTCCAAGAACCGCCCGTCCTCCCATCAATCGGTGGAAGACGAATGCATACAACAACAACAGGTACCAGATACGAAATCATCGGCAGAGATGGTGGTGAATTGTGAGCTGGCAAGGGTGGTGGGGGCAAGTGTTGCTGAAAACCAAGAAGTACAGGAGGCTCAGCTGATGAGGGAGAAAGATATTATCCAAGCCCAAACTCGAGCAGCGAAGATGGACACTACTCTGCTAGATAAGAAAGAGGACACCAACTTCACACAATTCTTGCGCTGAGCGTTCAGTGATGGTGGGATTTTCCCAACTAAGGTCCGCACGGCGAACTCAAGTGAACGACGAGTCATCATTGCCTCGGAGGTGGAGGAACAGGTCGAATCCGAGGAGTCGGTTGACCGGTTGAAAATGTCACGCCCCAGGGCGGCCGTCCCCGGGACGCGGCAAGTGTATATAAAATATCAGAATCTACACAGGAGGTCAATAATATATCATACACAAACAACCAGAATGACACACAGATAACAAGGGGGCTGACATGATATATACACCAAATGTGGAAACAAACGACTGAATCTGTAAATAAACATTCTACAGACTCGATACACAATCATATGTCCTGTGAGAGCCAATATCCACAAATACAACAGAACATATACAAACACGTGCCAAGCACGGAAATCAAATACATACAGTCAAGAAGGGATGCTGATAACCTCTGGTACTCGCGGAACGTGGCGCTGCTCCGCTACTGAAGGAATCCCTCGGAAAGCTCCAACTGCTGCTCCGGCTCCAGCTCAGGCTCAGTGACCACTGGGGAAAAACATATGCGAGGGGTGAGCCACACGCTCAGTGAACAGCACAACCCATGCATCACAGACAATATTTACCACAATTCCATTATTTATCCAGCCTCTAAGACATAACAACATAATCCAGTGGTTCGTACTTCGCCGAACCACCACACCCTCACCCTCACCCATCAATGGGTGACATAGGCTATTGGGACTGATAATCATCCATAAACAAATCCAGTAGGTCGCTCATCGCCAACCCACTACACCCTCACCCTCACCCTACCACGGGTGACATAGGATTTTGGGACTGACTAGGCTGTTGGTCACCCTTGGTCCACCGATAGTCTCTCCTCCACTTCGTAGGCCGCTTGGTCTCCACCCACACTTCAGCACAGTCCGTCACAAAATCGGGAGGTGCCTACTGATGTGGGTCCTCCGAAGGACGGCCTTTCTAACGCTGGGGCAGTCTCTACCGGATCCAACGAAGAGAACAGAACAGCCTATCCATACGCATATGATCCACTCGGATCCGCCGACAACACATCTCTACAACTCAAATGTCATGAACTCTTCAGAGTTCCTCCAGGGCGCATAACCAAGATGCGGGGAACATGTACAGTAATTAGCAAGGGTGGAATATCATTGGGGAAAGAAACTCGGGAGGGCGGCGTGAGTTCCCGATATAGGATACCCCGACAACCAAACAAGGAACACGGAGTACCCTAACCCGGGTCTCACCGCTGTCCTCGCAAGGCCCCTCCTATAATATTCACTAAATATGCTAATATTCATAACAGTTATATAACATTACTTATAATATTATTGGGACTAGAAACCTTGGGAGGGCAGCATGAGGTCCCGATACAGGACATCCCGACAACCAAACAAGGAACACGGAGTACCCTAACACGGGTCTCAATGTTGACCTCGCAAGGCTCCTCCCTATAATATTATCTAAGGCATGCGATTTAACATACACTAGCATTTAATTTAATAAATAAACTAGTAGGACGCATGCATAGGCCAAGGTTTCCTAGCATGAAAACAGGGGGCATGGTGCATGGCTCTTACACCTATCCTAAGGGTGCAAGTCCCTAACATACAAAGACTAGGGTAGCATGCATTCTACATTTAAATCATACAAGCATGGATTACATATTACTGCAGGTTAATATTTATCCATGGCGCCCCAGGAGAGGTCGGTATACGCCCAAATGCGTATAACGCCTCTCTACTGGGTTGGATTGTCCCACTCACCGGTATCTGGGTCGTCGCGCGACCGTCCGTCCAGATCTGCAAGACAGACATTCAATATGGTGAGAACAGTACAAAAATACTCCAAAATACCAAAAACATACTAACCCACAACTAAACACCCAACACTCGGGCAAACGTGCATACGACCCGCACGCACGCTAGCCCGAGCACTCCGGCTACTACCCGCACGGCCGGCAACCACCCGCACGGCCGCTCGACTGCCCGGGTGCACCGCCGCGCCTCAGCCAACGAACCCCGCACACCGCCGAACCTCCCGGGTGCACCGCGCGCGCCCTGCGCCCCAGCGCAGCCGCCCGCGCACACCCCGCACGCCTCGCGCTGGCCCGCGAGCACCCCGCACGCCCCGCGCGCAGCGCCTCGCCCCGCACGCACCCCGCGCGCACCACCTCGCTCCGCGCGCACCCCGCGCGCACCACCAGCCTCTACCCTCCTCACCGCGCGCACGACTGCGCCTCAACCCAGCGCCCCGCGCGCATACACCACTGCGGTGCCCAGCGCCCAGCTCCCCTGCGCCCAGCGCTCAGCACCCTCGCCCAGCACACCCGGTATCCGCGACCTGCTCCGAGCGCTCAGCGCCCAGCACCCGGGACCCTCACCCAGCGCCCACGCGCACGCACGCGCAACACACGCCCAGCGCGCCTGGCAGCACGCGCCCAGCGCGCCTGCCAGCATGCCCACGCTGCTGCCCGCGTTGCCTGCCTGCACGCGTCGCCGAGTGGCCCGAGTACCGTTCGCCTGCACGCCCGGCACTGCTCTCCTGATGCCCGAGCACCTCCTGCCCTGCTCGCCTGCGCGCCCAGCCTGCCAGCCCGGCCTGCCCGCGCGCACAGCCCACAGCCTGCCTACCCGCATGCCTCCCCCTGCACCCCCCGAGCGCACGCCCGCGCGCACGCGCTCGCGCGCCCGGCAAACTGGTGCGCCTGCTCCCAGCCTACCCGGCTAGTCCTACTCAGCCTGCCCAGCCCTGCTGGCCCCCAGCGCCACCCGAGCGCACGCACGCCCAGCCCTGCTGGCCCCCAGCGCTAGCCGAGCGCACGCCCGCGCGCACGCGCGCGCGCGCGCCCGCGCCAGCCGCTGCGCCTGCTGCCCTGCGCTGCTGCCCTGCCCGAGACAGCAGCCTGCCAGCCCGAGACCACCCCCCCACCCTTACCCGAGCACCTCTACCACCACCCACCGACCTCCGACCACCTTCACAGCCCTCCGACGGTGTCACGCCCCAGGGCGGCCAACCTCGGGTCGCGGCAAGTGTATATATAATATCAGAATCCACACAGGAGGTCAATAATATATATCATACACAGACAACTAGAATGACACACATGCAACAAAAGGGGCTGACATGATATATACACCAAATGCGGAAGCAAAAGACTGAATCTGTGAATAAACATTCTACAGACTCGATACTCAATCATCTGTCCTGTGAGAGCCAATATACAGAAATACAACTGAACATATACATACATGTGCCAAGCACGGAAATCAAATACATACAGTCAAGAAGGGATGCTGATAACCTCTGGCACTCGCGGAACGTGGCGCTGCTCCGCTACTGAAGGAATCCCTCGGAAAGCTCCAACTGCTGCTCCGGCTCTAGCTCAGGCTCAGTGACCACTGGGGAAAAACATGTGCGAGGGGTGAGCCACACGCTCAGTGAATAGCACAACCCATGCATCACAGACAATATTTACCACAATTCCATTATTTATCCAGTCTCCAAGACATAACAACATAATCCAGTGGTTCGTACTTCGCCGAACCACCACACCCTCACCCTCACCCATCAATGGGTGACATAGGCTATTGGGACTGATAATCATCTATTCACAATCCAGTAGGTCGCTCATCGCCAACCCACTACACCCTCACCCTCACCCTCAACGGGTGACATAGGATTTTGGGACTGACTAGGCTGTTGGTCACCCTTGGTCCACCGATAGTCTCTCCCTCCACTCCGTAGGCCGCCTGGTCTCCACCCACAACTTCAGCACAGTCCGAAACCAAATCAGGAGGTGCCTACTGAGGTGGGTCCTCCGAAGGACGGCCTTTCTAACGCTGGGGGTAGCCTCTACCGGATCCAACGCAGGGAACAGAACAGCCTATCCATACGCATATGATCCACTCGGATCCGCCGACAATACATCTCTACCACTCAAATGTCATGAACTCTTCAGAGTTCCTCCAGGGCGCATATCCAAGATGCGGGGAATAAGTACAATAAAAAACAATGTTGTAATATCATTGGGGGAAAGAAACTCGGGAGGGCGGCGTGAGTTCCCGTTATAGGATACCCTGACAACCAAACAAGGAACACGGAGTACCCTAACCCGGGTCTCACCGCTGTCCTCGCAAGGCCCCTCCCCTATAATATTCACTACACATGCTAATAATCATACCAAACATACAACATTACTTATAATATTATTGGGACTAGAAACCTTGGGAGAGCAGCATGAGGTCCCGATACAGGACATCCCGACAACCAAACAAGGAACACGGAGTACCCTAACACGGGTCTCACCACTGTCCTCGCAAGGCTCCTCCCGATAATATTACCTAAGGCATGCGATTTAGCATACACTAGCATTTAATTGAATAAATAAACTAGTAGGACGCATACACAGGTCGAGGTTTCCTAACAAGAACAGGAGGCATGGTGCATGGCTCTTACACCTATCCTATGGGTGCAAGTCCCTAACATAAAAGCCTAGGGTAGCATGCATTCTACATTTTTCATCATGCTCACATGCAATACATATTATTACAGGTTAATATAATCCACGGTGCCCCAGGAGAGGTCGGTATACGCCCAAGTGCGTATAACACCTCTCTACTGGGTTGGATTGTCCCACTCACCGGAACTCGGGTCGGCGCGCGACCGTCCGTCGAGATCTGCAAGACAGGGTATTACTTGGTAAGTATAAATCCACAAATATTATTAAATACACAAATAAATACCCCAAAACCCACAACAAACACCTAACACTCGGGCAAACGTGCACACGACCCGCACGCACGCTAGCCCGAGCACTCCGGCAACTACTCGCACGGCCGGCAACCACCCGCACGGCCACCCGACCGCCCGGGTGCACCGCCGCGAATCCCCGCACGCCTTGCGCCGGTCCGCGAGCACCCCGCGCGCAGTGCCTCGCCTCGCGCGCACCCCGCGCGCACCTCCGCCACCTCGCCGCGCCTCACGCGCACCACCACGGCCTCGCCGCGCCCCGCGCGCACCACCACGGCCTCGCCGCGCCCTCCGCGCGCACCCTGCACTCGGCCAACACCTCGCGCACGCACCACACTGCCCTGCCGCGCCTTGCGCACACCTCGCCTGCACGCCTAGCACCTCAAGCACACCCCGCCTGCTCGACCCGCACCTCGCGCACAGTACCCCGCCCAGCACCAGCCGCCCAGCACGACCAGCACGCGCCCCGCACGCCCGCGCGCACGCCCATGCGCACGCCCGCGCGCGCCCGGCCTGCTGCGCTGCTTGAGACCTCCAGCCCGAGCACGCCAGCACTGCCAGCCCGTCCCGCGCGCCCAGCACGACCAGCCCCTCGCACCAGACTCGCGCACGCCCGCGCGCCCGCACGCCCGCGCGCGCACGCGCGCATCCCCGCACGCGCCCAGCCTGCGCGCTGCCTGGGCCGCTGCCGCTGCTGCCTGCGCCCGAGGACAAGGCCTGCCACGGCTCGAGCACCTCCACCACCATCCGAAAGCCTCCAACGGCCTCCGACCGCCTCCCACTGCCCCCGACGGCCACCCACCGCCTCCGACCACCACCCAACCCTAGATCCACCTCCCTAGCATACATCTATGCAAGAAAAGAGAAGAAAAAGATCTTACCAAGGGGAGGGAGCGAAGTCCGGTTGCTCTCCGCGCGCCGAAACCTTTCCCAATGGTTCTCTTACGCCCCGATCTATCACGGCCCTCGAAATGGCCCGAAACAGAGGAGAGAGAGGGGAGGTCGGGGTGGCTAGAGTCATCGGAATCGGGTTTTGAAAACACCGGAGTGTAGATCGGGACCCGATCTACACTTCTCGTGCTTTGGGTTTTTGATTTTGAGGGGTGTAGGGGGCTCAAACGGAAGAAAAACGGAGAAGAGGAGAGAGAGAGCTCAAGGTCGGGGATGATGAACAGTAACTCGGGTTTTAGATCCCACTTATTTATAGTGCGCGACTTAAAAACCCGGATACGCCTCGGAACTGTGAAATTTTTGTAAACGATGCCGGAATTCGATGAAATTTTCGTGAGAGGCCTAAAATGGCACCAGGACACCAAATATGCAGTTAGATTTCTAATCGGAGTCCTCTAACTCAGGACGATAGCTAACAGTCCAAAAATAAGCGGTTCCGATAAAAAAATCGGTAAAACCGAAAAACTGCCAGAACGCTCTAACGGTTACCAGCAGGTTAAAAGTGACACATATATATAACAGACGGCCACCCACAGCCGCCGACCTCCACCCAACCCCAAAACCCACCTCCTAACATCCATCTAGACAAGAAAAGAGGGGAAAAAGGGCTTACCAAGGGGAGGAAGGGAAGTCCGGACGCTCTCCGCGCGCCGAAACCTTTCCCCTAAGGCTTCCACCGCCCGGATGTACTCCCACCTCCGAAATGGGCCAAAACAGAGGAGAAGAGAGGGCGGACGGAGGGGCTAATCTCGCCGGAATTGGGATTTGAAACCACCGGGGTGTAGATCGGGACCCGATCTACACTTCCTAGGTTTTAGGTTTTTAGGTTTGAGGGGTCTAGGGGGCTCAAAAGGGAGAAAAATGAGAGAGAGGAGAGAGGGGAAGGGTTGGTAGGGATGATGAATAGTAATCCGAAAATTAGATCCCACCTTTATATAGTGTGCGACTTAAAAACCCAGATACGCCCCGGAACTGTGAAATTTCAGGAACGTTACCGGAATTCGATGAAATTTTCGTGGGAGGCCTAAAATGGCACCAGGACACCAAATATGCAGTTAGATTTCCAATCGGAGTCCTCTAACTCAGGACGATAGCTAGCAGTCCAAAAATTAGCGGTTCCGATCGAAAACCGAAAAAAATTGAAAAACTGCCAGAACGCTCCAACGGTTACCAGCAGGTTAAAAGTGACACAAATATAACAGAAAACGCCAGATCATCAGGGTGTGTTCCCACCCGCCTAATGATTAAGTGCCTCTCATGGAACATCCGGGGCATGCACGATCCCGCAAAAATACGTGCGATGGTAGAATTGGTGAAACAATTTAGGGTAAATATGTGTTGTATTCAGGAGACAAAGTTGGTTTCGATTGATGACCTCACACTACGTCAGCTGAGTGCGGGTCGTATGGATCATATCTCATTTAAGGCGTTGGTGGGCGCCTCGTGGGGGGATCCTTATCGGCTAGGCGGCCTCTGATTGACTGCTGCTAGATCAGTCCACTGGCCGATTTTCAAATTCGGTGTTGTTACAAGATACTCGGACGGGATGGAAGTGGATGCTATGAGGCATTTATGGTCCACAGGGAGAGGATGACAGAGAAGACCTATGGGAGGAATTATCGGGCATGAGAGAAACCTGGGAGGTGCCTTGGTGCGTAGCGGGGGATTTTAATGCTACGAGATTTATCACAGAACACAGTAGAGGAAGAGCAAGCACGCGAGCCATGCAGCGGTTCTTTGAATGGATCGACAAGGAGGGCCTTCTAGATCTTCCAATATTGAACCAAGAGTTTACGTGGTCCAATATGCGCAAAGAACTTGTGTTGGCAAAGTTGGATAGAATCCTGCTAAGCTCGTATTGGGAAGACGTGTTCCCATGCTGTGTGGTTCAGGGACTTCCCCATATCAAATTGGATCACGTGCCGCTGCTCCTTTCCTCACAAGACAATTCTCAAAAGAAGGCACTGTTCATGTTTGAATCATGGTGGGCAGAATGCGCAAATATGGAGGAGCTCATCCGAGCCAATTGGGCAACTCCAACTGGGGCGATCAAAGGGGACAGGAGGCTTGCTTACAATCTGTGGAGACTAAAGAGATGTATTAAATCCTGGTGCAGTGCGGCATGGCAGCAGCAGATGTTCGATAAAGCTCACCTCATGGCGGAGATCGCTGGCTTGGACGTTGTTGAAGAACAGCAACAACTTCTTGAGGCGGAGAGGGCGACGCGGTGTGGCTTCAAAGCTACATTGAAGGAGATCTTGCGGCTCGAGGAGATGGAGTGGAGACAAAAGCGCTATGGATTCAAGCGGGCGACGGTAACACAAAATATTTCCATAAATTCGCTAACCAAATAAGACGTGTGAACAGGATATCCAAAATTAAGGTGGACATTGAGGAGCTGACCGAGGAGAGGCAAATTGCGGACAAGATTGTGAATCACTTCAAAGAGAAATTCCAGAAAGACCGATCGTGGAAACCTATCTGGGACGACCGTGAGCTATACAAAATCCCAGAGCAAATCGTGCAACAGCTCGAATTGCCTTTTGAGCCGGAGGAGGTGAGAAGAGCAGTCTTAGTGCTAACGGTGATAAATCCCTAGGACCGGATGGATTCGACATGTCATTCTTTCAGAAATACTGGTCAATCGTCAAGGAGGATGTGATGCAGATGTGTGCTGATATCCATGGAAGGGCATCGGCTGTTTGAATACATCACTCTTTGTGTTGATCCCGAAGAAAGATGGCACGGAAGCTATCAACAACTTCCGACCCATTTGTCTTGTAAACGGGGGTTATATGATCATGGCAAAGGTGATGGCGAAGAGGCTCAGGTCAATATGTGCACTTCTAGTGGAGGATAACCAATCCGCATTCATAACAGGACGAGGCCTACAAGATGGATATGCGATTACACAAGAATTGATTTCCAGCTTATACAAAGATAAGAGAAGCGGTGCTATTGTCAAACTGGACTTTTCCAAAGCATACGATCGGATCAACTGGAAATTCCTTTTTAAGGTGCTCCACTTGAATGGCTTTCCTCTGAGGTGACTGAAGATGATCAATAACTGTATATCAACAGCGCGTGCTTCCGTGACTATCAATGGAGCGGCGCATGGCTTCTTTCCAATCAGTCGAGGCTTAAGACAGGGAGATCCGTTATCGCCGCTTTTATTATCGTTGGTGGCGAACGCTTTGAGCAGAATGTGCGCCAAGGCAGTGGCGAATGGCTGGATCGAGGGATTGTCATGCGTGAGGGGGGGGGGGTACGAATATCACCCACATTCAATATGCTTATATCCGATTCATTCTCCATTGTTATGCGTTAATATCTAAGGCTACACATAAATTGGTCGAAGAGTGCGCTGTTTATTGTCAACGTGGAACATTATATTGCAGAAGACCTGGCGAGTATTTTAGGGTGCCAATTACAACAACTCCCAATGAAGCACCTTGGACTCCCCTTGGTTCAACACAGGCTCCTACTCAAAGATTGGGCTCCGCTAGTCGAGCGGGTCCCAAAAAGGCTAGAAGGGTGGCAAAACCGGGTGCTAAGCACGGGGGAGGGGGGGGATTTACTCTGTTACGGGCTGTGATCTCCAACCTGCCACTGTTCTATTTATCTTCATTTATACTCCCTAAGACTATCCTCAAGTCACCGGACTCCATCAAATGCCGTTTCTTTTGGAATGGGACGAGCCCAGAGGCGAACAGCCCTTGCTTGGTTAAATGGGCTAACTTATGCAACCCGAGGGAAAATGGAGGACTAGGGATATTGGATCTAAACACGATGACCAATGCATTGTTATCTAAGTGGCTTTGCAGATGGGTGATAAATGATAATTTGATGTGGCTGCGACTGATCAAAGAAAGATACGCAGGACGGGCTTCTGAATATCCTTTCCCTAAAATCTCGCAAAAAATGTTGTTCCTAAGCAAAGGATGGCTCGCATTAGGTGAGGAATTTGAAACTGGCATCAGGTGGAGACTCGAGAATGGTGAGCGCATCCGGTTTTGGTGAGACAATTGGTGTGGCGAGGCTCTGTTCTGTACGCAATTTGCACACTTGTTTCTTCCGGCTGAGTCCAAGGATGAGAAAGCATGCACGGTTTGGCAGAACAGGGGAGAGAAGGGGGTGGGGGGGGGGGGAATGGGCGCTCAACTTGAGATTCATCAGGAGGGAGAGCCAAGTATCCGACCTAGCGGCATTACTCAACTACCTCCTGACGAGGGGCCCGTCACCTTTGGGAGCGGATGTACTAATGTGGGGAGAGCCCCCTCAGGAAGGTTACTCGGTAAAGCAAGGATACATATGGTGGTCGAGAACACAGTTGGGACACACGTGCATGGCAGCGCGAACACCGGTGCTATGAAAATGGAAGATCCCATGCAAAATAAAAATTTTCATAGGGCTGGTGCTGCAGGGCAGAATCCTGACAAGAGTGTACCGCGCAAAATGGAAACCGGAGGCAACAACGGATTGCGTGCTATGTGGAATAGGGCCCGAAACGATAGAACACCTCCTAAACTGCTCGTTCTCGGTCGGATTCTGGGACATACTCGGGGCGGCAACAGGGTCCCATGCCATTTCAACAACCTACAGGAGCTGTGGGGGGTGATGACGGCCACATCAAGTCATGGAGAGAAAAGCATCCGAGGCAGATTTCTCTGGAGCATGATCCCGACGGGGTTGTGGAACATTTGGCTCACTCGGAACAGGAGGATCTTTAATAGCCAAAATGTCTATATGGAGAACATCTGGGAGAACACAGTGGCAATGCTAAGGGACTGGGGAAAATTCCTAGCGGGGGAGAAGGCGGTTATCTGTTATAGTCGCGGGGCGAACGATCGACATTGAGGAATGAGTTGTTTTTTATGGCTGTGGAATGTGGACGTGATGTCCTCCATGTTGGCACACCTCGTGTCGCAGGGGGGGGGGGGAGAGAACGTTAAGCCGTTTTTATGGCTTCAACTATCTTTTATTTGTTTATTTTGCTGTTTCTGATCTCCCTCATTTTCAACTCATTTGTAATATATCAATAGATATAAATGAATTACCATTTTCAAAAAAACAATTGTAAACATCAAAGTCAAAACAAGATGCACCTTGGTTAATAAACACGAAAAAACATCAAAGTAACCTAAGTAGAGTATGTCAAGTTATAAGTAATGTGTTACCTTTCTATCAATAAATAATCAATTTTTGTTTAATTGTTTTTCTCGTATTGTGTTTCTAAAAAAAACTAGAAGATGAACCTTCCAAAGAATTATAATTAGTATCCTTGAAGTCCATCAATTGGATTTAATCAATGCCCCTTGTCCATATAAAATCTTGAAAACTATGAGCAATTATTTTCTCATGAAATATATTCACGCACATAATAGCAATAAATAATTAAATAGATATTAAATTCCAAAAAGAAATTTTGGATTATGAATGGGACAAGTATTATGTATTGGGATCCCTGAAACTATATAAATCTTTTATCTAGAAAAGGAAAATAGCATAAGAAAATTCATTATACACACATCAAGTTATAAATTTTGTTTTTTTTTTTTAAAAAAAGGTCAAACTCATTCTAACTTAAGTCAGCTGACTTAATTTTTAATTTTTGTCTTTTTTAAGTTTAACAATTCTCCAATAAAATTGACTTAAGTAATTAAATAGATATCAAATCCCAAAATTTTTTTTTGGCTAAAGATCATGAATGGGACGAGACAAGTATCCTAAAACTATGTAATTGTTTTATTAATCTAGAAAAGTAAAATATCATAAGCAAATTCATTATAAATACACCAATTTATAAAAATCCCTTTCTTCAAGGAAAATTAGTCAAACTCATTCTAAAATTTAAATTAATTTAACTATCATTCTTTTGCAAGTTCATTTTTTATCTTTCTAAAAACAAAAGTTTATACTTATCCAACAAAATTATAGAAAAATAAAAATAATAATTAAAAAAAATAATAGGCCTCAAGAGTTTGAACGGAATAATTTAACTTTCATTCTTTTACAAGTTGTACCGCAAATATCATCGAAACCTACATTTGACCTAACATGCCCCTTGTTGTTCCCTAATTTGACGTTGACGAGGGTACTATGGCCTTATTAATCAACACCCCCATGTCACAGAAAATCTCATAGACTTTTAATTGTAATTGATAAACTATGATCAATTATTTTCTATTAAAATATATTCACATAAGTAATTAAATAGATATATAAAAAAAAGGAATTTTGGCTAAGGATAGTGAATAGGCCTGGACATGTATCTTTAAACTATGTAATTTCCTTAATCTAAAAAAGTAAAATATCATAAACAAATTCATTATAAATGCACCAATGTATAAAAATCTCTTTTCTTCAAGTAGAACAAGTCAAACTCATTCTAAAATCTAAATTAATTTAACTTTCATCTTCTGGTAAGTTTATTTTTTATCTTTGTAAAAATAAAATTTTATACTTATCTAAAAAAATTATAAAAAAAAAAATAATTGAAACCCACGTTTGCCCCTTGGTTGTTCCCTAATTTGACGTTGACGAGGGTACTATGGGCATTTGAGCGAACGTCGCGGTGGTGGCCCTTGTCCAGTTGTGAAAAGCGCGACATCACTTGGGTTTTTAGCCGACGTTCGCCGCGGTGAGGATAAGTAACGTTTTCAAAATGGATTTTGCACCCGTGTTTAATCGGATGGTTTTGCAGGCACCGAGGAGTGGGGCTAGGCCCCCAAGGCCAGAGGGGAAGACAAAGGAAAAATGCCAGATCATGTAGAAGTGTTTTAAAGTGTTAATTATTTCTTTGTTGTTTTCATTTGTGTTCATATATATATATATATATAAATATAAAGAGTAATGAAAACTATCAATGCATGTTTTGATTGAAAATGCTGTGGATGCCATATTTGTACAATGAGCTTGCCCACAGATACAATTCTTCCGGCATTTTGAATGGGCAAATACTAGTAATTCACATTGTACATGATGTATATATCCATTAAAAAAAAAAGTCTGTTCACCCAACTTTGGTTGGTGCTTTTGATGCTGGAATTCAGTGTGAATTTGTAGGTCTTGCGTTAGAACCACTGTAGCTTTATTTCATGGATAATGCTTGTGAGTGATTCTGTTCCCTAATTTTTGACTCTCATCATTAAAAAAAAAAAATGATGCATCAAGTCCTGTTGGCCATCTTCAATCGATTTGAATTTTTTTTAAAGTATATATTCATATAATGAAATGAATACTATTATAAAAAGTATGAATTATGTCTAAATAAAGCAGTACATTTTTTTTTTTTTAATTTTTCACACTGCACTAGTGGTGTATATATTCCATTTGACATGGACTTTTTTTTTTTGTTCTTTTTGGCCATTGGTTTCTGAAGAACTCTGTATAATGTTTCATGTTGTGAATATGGTGGATAACCACCACTTCTCTAACCCATAACCTCCCCCATTCTTCAACTCCATAATCTCCCTCACTCTTCTATTCTATAACACTCCCATTATTGTCCCACTATCTCCCCCTCACCTCTATAAACTTGTAACTCCCCACCTTTGGGATTCCTCTATGCACCTTATAAATAGAAGGGTTTCTCTTGTATTCAACTAACAAATAGTGAATAAGAATCTATCTCTACTTCTCTTCTATATGCTTGTGTGTTTTGTTTATATACTCTTATATATCATATTCTATTTAGTTCACAACATTTCAAACATTTTCCTTTTCCGAATAGTAGCTGAACAGAGATCTAAAACAGAAAGTTGTTCTGTGATTCCTGTTTGACTCTTCTCTGGACTTGGTAACGGCTGAATAACAATTTCCTTGGGAACTGGAACAGTGTTATTCTCGAGTTAGAGACCATTATCTTCACAATTTTTTTTTAAACATATGGCAACAGCTGAAACAACAATTAATGAAATGCAGTCAATTATTAAATATTTTTTCCCTTCACCATTCTCTCTCTATAAACTGCAAGTGTACTGACCGTGGGAAGACATAATTACAAGTCATTGATACATTGAGGAATTGGATTTTTAATTTAATTCACTTTTATCTTTGGAAACTTAATAAACTAGTTTTGTTACATGATTCATTTTTACCTTTGACATTTACTAGAATTTGTATGTCTTTTTATTTAAATACCAATTTTATTCCTTAGTCAAAATATGATGCACCTTGGTTAATGAACACAAAAAATAGGTAATAAAGACAACTTTGTGATTTTAATTTTTTTGAATTTTGGATGTATTTGATATAACCGTAGATTAATTGTTGGGTGTGAATGACTGGGTGTCAACGTCAAATTAGTGACGTTATTTCGGCTTTATTGAGCTGTAAATAAGTTTTGAGTGATTTTTCTACTTCGAAGGTAGTAACCTAAGTAGTATATCAAATTATAAGTACTGTGTTACCCTTCTATCAATAAACAATCAATTCTTGTTTACTTTTTTTTTCTCCTATTGTCTTTCTTTTTTTTTAAAAAAAAAAACAGAAAAACTAGAAGATGAACCTTCAGAAAAACTAATCAGTATCCTCAAAGTCCATCAAATTGGTCTTCTTAATCAACACCCCATGTTCACGGAAAATCTCAGAGACTTTTAATTGTAATTAATAAACTATGATCAATTATTTTATATTAAAACATATTCATACAAGTAATTAAATAGATATATAAAAAAAAAGAATTTTGGCTAAGGATCGTGAATGGGCCGGGACATGTATCTTTAAACTATGTAATTTTCCTATCTTAATTTAGAAAAGTAAAATATCATAAACAAATTCATTATAAATACACCAATGTATAAAAATCTCTTTTCTTCAAGGAAAACAAGTCAAACTCATTCTAAAATCTAAATTAATTTAACTTTCATCTTCTGGTAAGTTTATTTTTTATCTTTGTAAAAATAAAATTTTATACTTATCTAAAAAAATTATAAAAAAAATAATAATTGAAACCCACGTTTGCCCCTTGGTTGTTCCCTAATTTGACGTTGACGAGGGTATTATGGGCATTTGAGCGAACGTCGCGGTGGTGGCCCCTTGTCCAGTTGTGAAAAGCGCGACATCACTTGGGTTTTTAGCCGACGTTCTCCGCGGTGAGGATAAGTAACCTATTTTTCAAAGTCAAGTCAACCATGAAAACACCTTTCATTCACTCACGGAAGACTCGGGTTGAAAGCGGGTGATGTATTGGGCGGAGGAGGTGACGAATAGAATCAGTAACAAATCTTCGGTCAATAAATGCGAAGAGGGGAGGGAGTGATCTTTCCCCGTCAACACGACCCTATAAAAGCAATCGGTAGTCCAAACAAAGTTGTGTAAAAAATTGAATCAGGAGTGCAATTCAATTAGAAGTGATGTCTTCCATTCTCTCTGTCTCAGGCGGTGATTTCTTCGGCGAGTCGATGCAAGTCGGTGGCGGCGGAGAGAGGTCGCTCAAGCGGAGGCCGTTAACGGAGATGGACAACCAACATCACCTCACTTTGAGGACTGTGAAGCAGAGACTGATGCAACACACGTCACCCATCTCTCCTCTCGCTTTCTCCATCCCCACCTCACCCGATTCCCCGATCCCCACCACCACCATGTCCCGCCTACAACAGATCGAGGATCAACTTCTGAACGACATCGAAGACGACTCTCCCGCAAACCAGAACTCCGAATGGAGCGAGTCGACGCTGCAGAGCCTCATCAAAAAACCTTCCCTTCGCCAGTCCCTCTTGCACGCCGCCTACGCCCTCTCGGAGGGCGATCCCGACTTCGCCTCGGCCGTCCTCGCGCACCTCACCAGCGCCGCCGACCCGAGAGGAGACCCGGAGCAGAGACTCGCCCACCACATGTCCTCCGCCCTCCTCTCCCGCCTCTCCGCCGAACCCATCGACATCGGAACCTCTCATTCGCTCCAACACCACCACCACCACGCCTTCCCCTCTTTCGATCTCTGCTTCGTCGCCGCCAACCGCGCCATCCTCGACTCCTCCTCCAAAGCCCGACCCAACCTCCACATCGTCGACTTCGACGTCGGAGACGGCGCGCAGTACGTCTCCCTCATCGAATCGCTCCCCCATCCGCGGCCTTCTTCGATCACCATCACCGCGTGCGCGGTGTCCGAGCTCCCCCAATCGCACCCTCCGGAGACAGTCGGTGACCGCCTCGTGAGTCTCGGAGAGCGGGCGGGGGTCGCCGTGCGGTTCAACGTTGTCCGGTGCAAGGCGTCGGAGCTGGACCGGAAGGCGGTCGGGCTCAACGACGAGGAGGAAACGGTGGCGGTGAATTTCGCGTACGCGCTGCAGAGGGTGGCAGACGAGAGCGTGACGACGGAGAACCCCCGCGACGTGCTGTTGAGGAGGGTGAGGGGGGAGCTGAGGCCCGACGTGGTGGTGTTGGTGGAGGAGAATCTGAATACGAACACGGCCCCGTTCGCGGTCCGGTTCGGGGAGGTGATGGGCCACGTCGGATCGGTGTTCGGGTCGCTGGAGGCGAGGATGGGGAGGGAGAGCGCGGAGCGGGAGAGGGTCGAGGAGTGGCTCGGGATGAGGGCGCGAGACATGGTCGCGGCGGAGGGACCGAACCGGGTCTGCCGGTGCGAGGTGTTCGGGAAGTGGCGCGCGCGCCTCGGCATGGCTGGGTACCGCCAAAGGCAGTTTGGGCCGGGTGTGGCTGAGTCTGTGCAGGAGAGAATCGGGTCGGGTCTTGTTGGACCGGGTTTGACTTTCAAGGAGATGGACGGGGGGTTGTGCTTCGGGTGGGGGGATCGCGTTCTCACTGTCGTGTCCACCTGGCACTGACTGTTGGATGAGTTGGATGAACCGTTGTATTTTTTTGTTAATGTATCGAATCACCATTTTTTCAAGGTGCAGGTGACATTTTTTGTATATATATTTGATATTGTTATGACTCATCAGTTTCATTTCATTGAAGAATGTTTTGCATGTTGTCTTTAATTACTAGGTTTTTTTTCTTCGGGGTAGTGGTGGTAGTAAATGTGCCATACCTCTAAAACAATTAAAATCATAATCTACATTTGTTGCAATTTCATTTTTTCTAGTCCGATATCTAGGTTTATCAGCAGTTAGCACATGAACTTTAATGTAAGTCCCATCTAGGGCTCCCAAACAATTCTGTAAACAATATAAAAATTGTTAACATTATTTGATATTCTAAATTCTAATAAAATATAAGTAACTTATAACACAAATTATATTTACCTTAAACCATTTCCATCTTGGATTTGTACAGTTCTCTAGAACGGGTTCATGTGTTTTAAATAGTAAGTCATGTAAACAAACAACTGCATTCAACACTGCATTAAAATGCCTGCTAACAGTTTCTCCAGATCTCACAAATCAAAAATTTATAACTCGATTTTTTACATGATGCGCGAGAATGTGTAAAAACATTGCAACCATCTCCTCTACTGTAATGTGCCTCGTGTCCTTTAATAAACGATTGGTGCGAATCATAGTACATAATACGTTAAATGTCTGTCTATCCATTCTTAGTTGTTCGATACATGTCACATCATTTCTGAAAATCATCTCATTTAGGTTTTCCATACGTAACAATGTCAAACTACGAGGTTGACGTTTTAGCAAATATTTCTTATAGATCCTCTCTGCAACAATAGCAATTAAAATCACCATCATATTTTGTAAATGTGCCAACAACAACTTTTCTCTCCTTCCCAAATGTCTACGAGCCATTACTGCATTAAATTGTTGTTCATTAAAAAAATTTCATTCAGGTGAATAAGATGAGAGTAACAACTATATACCAAAATAATTAACAATACATAGAATTATCTATAACAAAATATTTTAGTCATGTGAATAAAATCAACATCTTATAGGCAAACATTCATGTTTAATTTTTCATCTTTAAAAAATACAAAGCAAATTAAAATATATATATAAATTCAAACAAAAAAAATCAAATTGATAATTAAACTAAAGAATATTAAACCAAGGAATAAACAAAATCAATATTAAACTAATGCGTTCGTCTTACATAGAGTCTATAAACTAATAAACATAAAAAAAAAAAAAATTAAATACAGATGAAATCCATGCGTTGATGACACATAAGCACAAAAAAAAATATATTAAACGAAGAAGAAGTTTCTTTGGTCCTGAAGAGGGGCTATAAAAGGAGGTCTTTGTTTTTTATATATATTATTGGCCGGTGGAGATGGAAAAATTGTTCCTGTGACGAGAATGGTTTGGGATTGACAAGGAAGAGAAAAATCAATTATTAAAAAAGGGAGATGAAAAATTTGAGTAAAAAAGTCTTTTTTTCAATCCACTTGGATAGGGATTAGGGGAATATCACCTCTTGAGTGCGATTTTCAATCCCCATAATGAAGA